>OY727106.1:23688766-23983766 GCA_963402855.1 Ormia ochracea
GAAGAGCCACATAAGAAAAACAAACAATTTGAATTTATTCATTTGTAGATAAAACAGCAATACTCCCGCATTCATATGTTCGAGTGTACAGAAGCAACAAATCAATATCCTTTCATATGCAAATTCAAGGAAATAAATATTTTTCTATAGTTTCAGGTGCAAATACTCGTGTATATTCATTTGACTCTAAAATTGTATGAGTTTGTGTATTCTTAGCTATAAACTAAATAAATTTTTTGTTCTGGTACTAAATTGATTTGTTTATAAATTTTGTTGTGAACAAAAACATTTTGCTTAGAATGGTGCCATTTTTGCCTGGTAGGACATTTTCCCTTGTTTACTCAGTGGTAGATAAATGACAAAATCACGTATACTAAACGGCTGCTTGCACTTCTCTTCATATACTATAATACACTTAGAAGCAGAGAAACATTTTAAGTAGTACAAATAAGTCACAGGCTAGTACAGAGTGATACAACATACATGATACAATTTTAAGCTTAGATGTTGTAACGAAATTTAAAGTCAACTCTTGTCAGGAACAATAAATAAAACCATGTGTGAAAATTTATTATTTTATTTAATAATAATTTTAGGCAACTTTGATTGTTTTTCGAATATCAAATAAGCTTTATTTGCTTTATACTTTTATTATTTAATACTTTTTTATAATCGAGAAACCACTTCAGCTGGGTAAAAAGGTAAAATAAAATGTATATGAAAATATCTATTGTAGCGGGCTTGGAAATTTTTGTCTAGAAATGTGGTGAAATGGTACATTAAAGCCTGAAGAGCATTCAAATGAGCTTAGCACCTAATATATTCCAAGCTTCTTACAAGGTCATTGATATAGTTCAAAAATATCAGTCAAACTTGTCCAGAGTTGTAATAGTTGTTCGATGGAACTTCTAAAACAACATTAGCTCTATATATCACATATAAAGGATGAAATGAAAAATTACAGCTCCAATTCTTTGAAGAGGTTTAGCGGCCATCACAAAATTCACGCTCTTAGATGGCAGCGCTGCATTAACACCATTAAAACCTGTTAGTTTAAAAGTAACTTTTTTACTGATTTTTTTAATGAATGCACTATTTATTTTCCTTATTAGTTTAATTGTAAGTTGATTACAAAAACGGGCGGGTACATTTTTAAAATACTTCAGTTGCATAAGTTATCTCCTGTTCCATTGTCGTTTTTAAAAAGTGTCAAAAAATTTCTTAGCATGAATAATCATGCACACCTGTAGCAAAGAAAAAAAGAAAGCAAGAAATACATAAATAAATAAATAGAAATACAAACAGGGAATGAAGGCTCTTGTTAAAGCTTCTAATAAATTTCATTTATGTAAGTATAATTTAATGGAGTCGTAAGAAAAGAAAAATATCAAACACATTTAAACAAACACAAGAAGGGAAATGACATTTTAACAGAATAAAAAGAACAAAATCGTTCTATACCTTTTGAATTTCATACTTTTAGTTGCATTTACATACATTTGACTTGTGGAATAAATTCAAAATTTTTTTTTGTGATCATAAATTCTTTTAGAATTAGCATGGAATGGTCTCTGTTTCATTGTCCTTCTTATTTCTATAAACCATGTAAATTATGAGGCAGTTGTGATTTTTTCTACCTTTGAATTTTAAAAAAAGGTGGCATTTTGAAAAAAAAACACCTTTACAATTTTAACCATAAAAAAGAATTATTTATTCAAAAGGACAAGCTTGAATGTACAGTTGTTAATAACTACTGGACAGTGGACTTTAAAGAGAAAGTTTTGTAATGTTTTTTTTTGGTTATTTTTTTTATAATATTGAATAAAATATATTTTATGTTTAAAAATTTTAAATTTTAAAAATAAATGAGTTCTTTTGTCTTTCCTTTAGAGTAACACGAAAAATGTTGAGCACAAAAAAATTTTTAATAATAAAAATAATTAATGCAACAAATTTTGCAGACAATTGGCAACACTGCTTATTGCATAAGGTTGAAAACGAATACAACTGTTTGCCATCAACACCTGATATTTCTACTAGTAGTCCTACCCTAAGTTTGCCTTTCCGGTCTCAGTATTAAATACACAAAAATCGTATTTTTGTTGGTCCCAAGCAAAAAAGCCCTAAATGACATTTTTGCCAATAGATATTTTAGTGACTTCAATGTAAATTCACTTCATACATTGCACAAAAAAAAAAAAAAAAAAAATAAAAAAATGCGATTTAGGGCCTTTTCCCTTGAAACCGAAGATAACTAACATAATTGTTTCAGTTAGGGTTGCATCAAATTTTCCTTCTATTTTTGTATCATATTTTTTTCCCCTTTTTTCTGTAATTTTCGTTCGTGCTCCCAAAACTCATTATCGTTTCGTATGAATTTTTCTTATCGTTCTATTAGTGGGGCACAGCCGTGATATTTGATGCAAATTGCAACAGTTGCATGCAATGAAATTTAAAAAAATTTTATACATTAAAATAATAATTAATATTCTCTATTAATGGTATGTCGTTTGTATCAAAACGGCTTAATTTTTATTTAATTTTGTCTAGAACACTCACATCCAACAAATTCAGGCAATTCCTGTTTCAGTTTCATCGTGTGTATGGAATACAAAAGACATATTCTGTTTATATCTCATAGCATGGAGGCGGTATCTTATGGCTGATATTTTACATTATTTTACACAATATTTTTGGTATTAGTAAAACTGGTTCCTTTCCTTCTTTAGGAGGAAAAAGGTATTTAAATTTTGATCTACTAATAGTACAGCAATAGCTTCAGATATAAAGCAATAAAAGCTACTGATTATACAAATGAAGGTATTGCGTCGAACGAAATTCCTTTAGGTAACACAATTTACAGCTCTTGGAAAAAAAGAAAATATTGCCAAATGATCCGCAAATGATCTTTTATTGGCACTATTAGAAGTTAAAAGTGGGCAAAAAGTTCAACCTACCCCTTAACCATTTACCACTATTGTGCTCCTTAGGCGCAGAGTAAAAGCAGTACATTTAAATTATTTGCAGGGAAGACTTACATTTCAATAACGAAATATCGCATAAGGAAAGGTTATATTTTTAATCGGTTTTTCTAAAAATTGCCCCCCTTCCTTAGCTGAGAAAATTTCAAAAAATTATATCATGATTTTTTCTTCGCCCATTTTTGTGTATTAAGCATAGAACAGGACTTAATGCTTTTTGCCATCTACTTTGTTATTTAACCCTCTAAAACCACCGTAGTATTTGCAATAGATGTATAGAACCCTTCACTTTTCCTAGCAATAGAAGTACGACTAATTTATTTCTATATAATTGATTACAATGGCAAAAAATTAACAACAAGTGAAGTTATTTTAATGTAAATAAAATTTATCTTTCAACTCTGCAAAATACAAAATAAAATAAGGAAGAGGACGATGATAACCCTTTTGTTATTTGCTCTAACAGGGGTTGGCTCAAATGGTAAAATGGAAAAAGTATCAATAATAGATATAGATCGATATCACTTATGTCTGCCATCTTTATCCTTATGTATTGGCCATCCTTTGAACTTTATGTGAAAATAATAATTGAAAAATGGCAATAAGACATTAAAATTGTCTAGAAGAGAAACTACACTGGCCAAAAATGTTGTGCCTTAAAAAGGATTTAAAATTAATGCGAAAGGTTTGGGTTTAATAAGTTAAGCCTCATGTTGCAGCTTATTATCCTTAAGCAATAGTTAACGCCATCGGATACGTTTTACGATCTGTAAAGGAATGGTTTTATAGAATAGATGGATATTTAAGTATATAAAATAAACGTGTTCCAATATCCTTCTAAACTTGTTCCAATCAACTTCTACCTCATATCCTTTCACGTAATGGAAACAGGAGTAAAAACTTTCTAAATCATAACAGAACTTAATTCATATAACAGAATTCAATGCATTTCTGCGTTTCACTTCCTGCTTGCTTATGCTTATCAAAATACTTACAAAAAAATGTAGTTTGGATTAGGCCAAAGTTCGTAACCTTTTAAAATATTTTTAAATAAAAGAAACGCTAAAAAACAAATTTACGAAATTCTTTATTATTTATACTACATTTTTTATACTTTATATATTATTTAAAAATATTTTTCCTTCGCAAGTTTTATTATAAAGGATTTTATTCGTTGTTCTTATAAAAAAGAATAATTTTTATACGAGAATTATTAGTTATGTCGTATAGTTACACATTATTTATTTATTATAAAGTAGGTGTGCCCAATAGCAGACGGAGTGACTACTAATGTCATTGCAAGTATTCCTTGAATTTTTCTTTGATTGACTCTTCTACACTTGCAGGCGTACGTGCAAACAAGAAGTAGCAACGGATAGACCGTGAAATCGATAAAAAACGCAATAATGCTGTTAATTGTGGGAAACGAATCAGCTAAATAATACAACCAAAAAAATTAATAATTCATACGACGCCGGAGTTCTTCTGCAGTCCCTCTGTTTCATTAGGTGTGAAAGTTAAAGAATATGTTTTATCGATAAATAAAACAGTGCCTCCATAAATTTAATCGTTACATTTGCTCTCCGAAAAACTTCAAATTTCCATTGAGTGGCAGTTATTTATTGTATTTATTTTTAGGAAAATATTTTAATTGTTTTAGCTTACACTGTTTTATAATAAAGAGATCGTATTATAATAACATATGGATAGATTTTATCAAAGAATAAAATGGAGATTAATCATTATATTTTCTCTCTTGAAAATTTAAAATTTCCTTTGAATGGCAATAATTTATTGCCTTCATTTCCCAGGAAAATATTTTAATTGATTTAGCTTTCCATACAAATATTTATCGATTACTTTAATTTATAATAATTTTTTTCTCTACTTAATGGATCACACTTAATTATATTGTATTTATTATGCAGTTTATAAAAAATTCGCTTAATTATATTTTCTTCTCATTTACTTAATGCATAGTTGCCCATTTAAAACAAAATTTATCGATTTTTAAAATTTTAAATAGAATTTACGATTTCTCAGTGCTTGAATTAACTATTTGAGAAATTTATTAATATATTGCATAAAAATTTGTAAATGGATCAACTTTTTAATTAGACTATTCTATTAATTACAGCGATCTATTGGAGAAAATTTGTCGATAACAAAAATTTGTAATAAAAAATTCAATAAATAATTTAGTTTTATAAGAAAACTTGTTATAAGAATAATGTGTTGGTATTTTACACTGAAACATAATATTCGATTACATATCTTCATTAAAAAAAGTTATCGATAATTGAAATATAATATCGCAGATTTATTTATAATTTAGTTATCGAATATTTGTGTTATATAAAACTTTTGTCTATTTCATTTTATTATCTACATAAAATCTGTTGTTTTCTTTTGCTTACTATCGAATATTTAGTGATAAGATATCGATGACTTAAATTGCTTGCAAAAGAGATTGCTATTTACATTGAGAGTTGCTTATCAGTTGGTTTTGTTTGCCATATAAAATGTACTTGTTAAGAAAATTTTTCAATGAAACCATTGTCGATCTGTTATCGATTAAATGAATTATATCTTTGAACTATATATATATATATCTATGAACTATGTCTTATATCTTTGAAGAGGGCTGGCAAGCGTTTAATGATTCATTGAATGACTATATCAGTTTTCGCTAGAATTTTTAAATTAGATTTATTTTAAAACTAGTCATCGATTACAAAAGTACTTTTTTTTCTACGAAATTTTTTTTAATCAAATTGACGAAACCCCTTATGATTTGATTACTCAGACCAAATGCAAAAGTTCTAACAAAATTTTGCTTAATTCTTTTTTATATAAAATTTTCGATAAGTGTAAACCACATCCTCACCATTTTACAATTCCAATGCAATTTTCGAAAAGAGAAAACAATTTTTTCGGTTTGCTTTTTTTGTGTAATAAATTTAAATTCATTTTCAACTAACAAGGTGGTGCATTTTAAAAATATACGAGCATGAATCTCGATTTTTTTATAATGCTCATTCTTCAAATGCATGACTGTATCTACGGTTGTGTGTGTGTATGTGTGTATGTGTGTTTGCGTGTGTGGCTGAGGAATTTTAGAACGAGCAAACATTTGCGATTATATAGAGCGGGAGAGCTTAAGAGGCACCACGTATACGAGAGGGTGCAACTGATTTTTACGAGCGAGTTGGTTGTATTTATTTTTATGAATTGTTGCACATTTGCTTACAAGGCAATATACGTTTTGCACAATTAAAAGCAACTGCAAATACATGCAACAGAGTGGAATTAATTGGCTACAAATCGTTCCATAAACACATGCCCGTACAATCAAACCCACACGAATACACATTTGCATTTTGATCGTTTCTGCACTGAGTCATATATTAATTATTTGAAAATGTTAAAAGAATGTTTCATATAAAAAATGCTAAATCTCAGAATAAAAAAAAACTTTTATGCAGAAAGCGGAAGTTTTGTGCTGCAGTATTTTTGAGGGTGAAAAGGAAAATTTAATGAAATGTTTTAAGGATGTATTTTATAAATTGTAAAAGGAAATGTGCAGAACACGTTACTAGCGAAGCTCTTTAATTACGCTTGCAGTAAAGCTGTTAAAGCTTAAAGATTTCAAATAAAAATCAATCTTTAAACGTAGAGCAACAGTTAATCGTGACACTGAGTTGTTGAAAGGAGCTTTTCCTAATTTATTAAAAATATTACAAATGTATATAAATAATTTTAATAAAATTATTTTTAATGTATTATTAATTTTATAGATTTAATTTTTTATATTTTTGACGGAAAAGTTTTTACCACGAAAACAATTCCTCCTCTGTTTTCTAAGGTTTCTCTTCCCAGTTTTGCCTTCTGTACTACTCCGGGAAAGCCTAACACATCGCCCTATAAAAGCTCATCACTTTTGTTTACCCAAGTCTGAGTACTATGATATACCTGTGCGAGTATAACATCTCAATAATACATTTGATGCATTTTAATTAATTCATTAATTCATGCAAAGAAAAATTTTATTAAGTACTTTTTTTGTGTTTTTTTTATGATTTCTTTCAATTAATAAAACTCTGTGAATGTCAAATTATTTAATAAAATTAAAATTAAAATAAAATTAAATTTAAAATAAAAGTTTACTTATTTAAACTTACTATTAATATAGAAATGCGAAAAGGGATTTAAAAAAAAAAAAAACTTTTATAATAATAAGAGGAAAAAGTATTTTAAGTGTGCTCCTTACGGCTACAAAACAATCGTTTAAATAAATAAAGATATTTAAAAATATATACGGTTTGATTTAATTCCATAAAAGCCTGAGTTCCTTCAAAACATATTGGGGGTATGGTAAAGGCAGCGTCATAACAAAAAATTAAAATTGTTTTTCTAAAATGTAATTTTTTGTAGAACACAAAATCAATTACAAACCGAAAATCCATTTTTTAAAGAGTACTTTTTAAATGAAAATAAAAATTAAGGAAGTACTTTTTAATAAAGTATTTTTTCAAGAAAGTACTTTTGGAAAAAAAATTTTATTAACAACAAAAAATTTATTAGAAATCAATTTCAAATTAATTAATTACAAAAAGTACTTTTATCAAAAGCATTTTACCAAAATATTTTGCCGCATAATACGCGCCCCGAAATGTAAAATATATGTATGCATATAAATTTTTTTTCTCACCAAATGTAACCTGCCAAGCTTTCGTCTTGTCTGCAGGAAAACACCCAGACTTGAATCCATGACCTCGGCTTTAGTAGCCTCGCCTACGGGGGCACCCCGCCATTATCATATATGAGTTAAGAAATCTGAAAAAGTTTAATAGTTTTTAAAATGTCATCTCTGCAAACAATCAGGGCTCTACTCTCGTTTGCGATATGATAAAATTAAAAATTTCAACGCTTTGCCTTTCTCAAATGTCAAAATACATATAAGAAAGCCGGGAAGAAATTTTGTCAGCAGTTGACAATAATGATTCCAGCAATAATCAAACAATTATAGCGAGGCAAATAAGAAATGAATTAAAAAAACATTTGTTTTTAAGAACTTTTAAAACATAAAAAGTTATATGCCACTTAGTTGGCATAACAAAACGATAAAAATATATACATATATATATATATCTTTTAAATTTACTTATTGTTAAATAAAAAGAAACTTCATTATTTGCTTATATTTTATATTTTTTATAAAATAAATAAATAAATATCACATATCAGATATCGGATTTAAATGTTTTTCTTCAGTTGCATTTAGTAAATAGCTTGCGCCAGATATTTGTCAGCGATTTCGCAAACCAGAGTACGGTGATGCCAGACTTGCGCAAATGAGATGCGTAAGACACTTGCGCAAATGCAGACAAAAGTTTAATTTTGCGAAAATTTTCTTACGTATCGCAAACGAGAGTAGCCCCCTTGCGATTGAAAAACATAACTTCTCAGGGAAATATTACCGTATCAGCGAAATAAAAAAAAGTATTTAGTAGTATTTAGGAAAAGTACCAAAAAGTATGGAAAATTTGATCGAGAGGGAAGAATAATGGCAAAAAGTGTTTGAAATATATATATATATTTTTTTTTTTCATCGCAAAAGTTTTAAGAATTTAGCAAATGTCTGACGAGCCGAATTTTCTATACTTTTTTTTTTAATTTCTTTGCAGCCGTATTTTTTTTTTAGGGAAACGAAACAATGACCACCAATAACATCTAACACATCTATTTGCACTTTATAGTTCTTCAAATTGTCTACAACAGGTCCTTGATCCACATTCCAACACGCTGCTGCCGAGTGCTAGCCTTCCCAAAAAAAGTACAAGTGACTGATTTTGTGTCATTTTAGATCCCTCTTTTAGAGCACTCTAGTCCCTAAACCAGTCCATGTTGAGACACTACTCAACACTGTCACTCTTTTCCAAAAATCTATTTACATGTAAACTGTAAAAAAAATTATTTCCCCAAAAAAAAAAAAAAAGCATTTCTGCCACAAATAAAACTAAATAGAAAATTCTAATAATTAATTCATTGCAATTTAATACTGTGCTTTCAGCGAATAAAGCAATTGCTGTATGATATAATTTCTCGCATACATTTTTGCTTCATAAACTCACCATAATTTGTTGCAATTAAGGATATTTACAAATATGTATATGCTTTAGCATATGCATGCATGCAAGCATACACACACATGCGCACGCATAAAAACCCACTCGTAAATGCTCATTTATAAATTTTTGCTTTCAGATGAATGAATTTCACAGTCGTTATTTTTTTCCTTCTTATAATTAGTTTAATTTTCATTAAATAAAACTCGCATTATGTTTGAGAGTTTGTAAATTAAATGCAAGTAAATGAGTGGGTGGGTGGCATAGGAGCACTGCATCAAGGAGTTGCTCATATGCATTATTGAATGAATGCATGCAAACATACGCAGCGACATAAGTACGCATTCAGGCAGACATTTATAAAGTAAATTAGTTTAATTTATATTTTTGCTCAATGCACTGCGGTACAGACATATACAAACAATTATTTTTGATTCGTTTAATATTGTTGTGTGGCGCGGTTGGCATGAAAATTTCGTTGCCGCTCATAATGGCATTGCAGTGCAATTTGATTTCATTTTCTTCTCCAAACGGAATGCAACTGCCGACAATGAAGGATAAAGGGGTTGGTTCAACCAACTCCTGTCTACAAGGATAGAGAAGGATACTTTTCAACAAAAATGCCTGGAGGGGCAGAATTAAGTATTTCAAGATAAGATTTGGGAAAAGAGTCTTCCTATAGATTATAAAATGGGTAGTTTTGACAGTTTGGCAGTTGCAGTGCGACACTATCGAATCATATTTTTGCAGTGTTTATTTTATTTATTTGAACCATTAGAGAATAATAAAATTCTATTCGCTTATATATTTAATAGGTCACGACTCATTTTAATTCAAAAGTAGGACTCCAAATTATTATTGGATTTTTCAAAAATACTTTTGCATTATCCCTCGCAAAATACTCACTTACACAATTTATTAAAAATGTTTAAAATAATATAAATCATTTAGTGTTGATATTTTAGCGATTAAAATGATTTTTTTTTGTATGTAATGCTTTTATGCGCGATTTATGGTAAAGTACGGTGCGGTGCTCCTAATCTCTTCTCATTCTCATATAAATCGCGATAAGAGCGATTACTAATCGATTATTAATCGCGTAGAAATTGTGAATATTTTTGCGCATGTGAATTGCGAATCCCTATTCCCAAAATTTTCTATCGCCTAGTTTTTGTGAATTCGCATTTTTCGGAGAATCAGCTGCTTTTATTCGAAGATAACAACCGGTGCAAATTATAAAAGAATAAAAATATATTCAATTGGTGCTCTTATTTATTTAGAAGAAGAGGATCGAATGGAAAATGTTATTTATTTTAAAATATTTTCAAAATGTTATATTAGTTGCTTTCGCTTATTTTCTTTCATAACAATTAAAATCTAATATTTATTTTTATTTATTTTATTTTTTAATTTATTAAATCTTATATTTTTATATATATATAATATATATAATATATATAATCTTATATATTTTATATTTAATAATTTTTTTTATTAAAAAATTTAATCATAATGATAACAAAATAGTGAATACTTATAGTAAATTAAAATAGTAACCAAAAAAAATAATAAAATAATTAAAAACTTAAAAAAAAAAATAAAAAAACCTTATATTAAATAATTTATTGAAGAATTTAGTCATACTGAGAAGGAAATATGGAATAAGGACATTTTAATCTAAATAGAGGATTACTAAATTAACAAGTAATAAAAAAAAAAATTAAATAGATCTTGAATAAAGAAAAATTCAAAAATAATATAAATATTATTATTTATATTATTTATATATTAATTATATTTTATATATAAAATCGTATATATATTTTTTTTTAATAAAATATTTTTATTTTAGAAGTTAACTATAGTAATAACGAGCGGAAAAAAAACTATTTAAATGGCAGATTAAAATTTAGCAAGTAATAATTAAAAAAAAAAAAAATAAAACTATAACATCAAATAATAAAAAAAGAATTTATGTTCAACTAAATTAATTTTCTATTAATTAAGTTTTATATTTTATATTAATTTTTTTTTTACTTAATATTTTTTTTTATTAAAAGAAGTTAACCATAATGGTAACGAGATATTAAATTACAGCAATTTATTATAAAAAAAATTTATAAAAAAATTAATCAAAAAACGTTATAGAATAAAAATAAATTTTTTTGTATATACAATAATTAAAAAAACTTTAAACTTATTTGTTAATATTTTTTTATTCAAATATTTAAGTCATTTTGCTTTAATAGAAAAGGTGCTGCACTAGGAGTGTGAAGAGGCAAATCTTTCCAAAAAACTGTCTCTACTTTTAGAGTAAATTGTTATTAAAGAAATTATATTTAGTTTTTTTTCCTTTTTTTTAATTAATTATTAATTTTTTTATTGCGAAAAATTAATAAAAAATTAAATAATTTTTAATTTTTTTTTTATTGTAAAACATTGAAAATTAGAAGTATAGAAAAGTAAATTGTCCTTATCAAGATTCAAGGTCGTATATTTTTCATTAAATATTTTATAAATTAACTGAAAAATGTATTTTTGTATCTGTTTTGTTTTAATAAGTTTGAATGCTTGAAATAAAAATATTTATAAATGTTTTCTCTTAACCTTCTTAAGAGATAATAAATTAAAAAATCTTCTTTTATATATTTAAAAACAAAAATATATATTTTTTAAAAATGTATTTTTTTTAATAAACTTATTAAAATACATTTTATACTTGTACAATTATTTTTTTGCCTCGTTAAATTTTCATTGCCAATAAAATAATTCAAAGCCTTCACTTCCTGTTGAGTATTCAAGCTGCTACGGCAGCATCCACTTCAAAAAGAATTATTAATTTTTCTAACGTATTACTGCATAAAATATATTATTCGATTACTAATTTCGTATGCCAAATAATCGCCTTATTTGTTTTCTAGTTTCAGACTCTTCTAAACCTTATTTGCAAATAAAATTCAATATATTTATAAAAAGTTAAATAAAATATATTGTTTTCACAAAAGTACAAATTAATTTTAATTTAATATTCAAGTGCAGTTGAATTATTTCAACTAATTTCCAATGAATGTTAATGTGCAAATATTTGCATAACTTTTAATAATCACTTAAATATTAGCAAAAAAAAAAAAAAAAAAAAAAAAATTCTAAATTTCGGAATTAAATTTTAGTGTAATTAACTTGCACATAAATTTTATCGTTTTAAATTTACAATAAAAGGCATATAATTTTATAAATATTACTTAATTTTTATAATGTCAGCATATTTTATCGGCCAGTAATCAATTCTAGTGAAAAGAAAATAAAAAATGGTGTATACTTTTAGGCAGGGCGAATGCATTTAAATCGTAATTTAATTACTAGAAGCGTTTTTAGATAATCAAGCTTTTAAGAAAGAATTCTTAAAAAAAATAAAAGTAAAGGACACTATACATTAGTGGAAATGCTTTTGCTCGTGTAACCGCGACAATACTGGACGAAAATCAAAAATATTTAGTTTCTTGGCGATCATGACAAGGTTTGATTGAGTTGCCATTGTTTTCATTTAAACTGCACTCGGTGCTAATTTAGAAGACTTCAAAAATTGTGAACTCCTTCAATACTGGACTGGTAAAGCTTGCTATGCTTTCTTCAGATTACAGAAGAACCAATTGTGGGAACCAATTACTTATTTTAGATATTGTGGATTTACTACAATTTTCTGTAACGTGGCAATACAATTTCTGAATTTAAATATAAATTACATAAATATATCGAAAATGGGAAAATATTTATCTTCGAAAGCTTTTTCCAAATTCCTCTGAAGTCTATATTAGAATTATTTTTTTCAAATATATCAAATATGTATGTCCATTCAGTTTGTATCCACTGAGGAATATTACTTTGAGCATTTCGTATGTATTCGTGATTTTTTAAGGGATTCTATAAATTTGAGAATGCACTTTAGAGATTCCAGCAATACAATTCAATAGCCTAATGTGTTGCCTTTATGCCCATATAAAATTGATATGCTGAGGGAAGCGGAGCCGCAGCCTTCATGTTTTTGCCAGAATAAAAATATGTTATAAATTCAGTTTAAAAGCGCAAAGTCTTGCTTTTATGGCCTTATAGGCTTGATCGCCTGGGGATCATACCACGATTTATTTATTTTCACACTCATAAAAATAGGTAATTAAAAAGTGGCAACATTGTTTGCTACAGAGGCAACGGTGGCGTATACTTGTTAATGTAATACTAAATTGGAATTAATATAAATCATACGCCACATGTTACACTTTTAGTAGATTCTAGAAAAAATATTACGTTGTCAGACGATTTGTAAGAAATATTTTTTAGTGTCACTTTGTGGACGAACTTTTGATTACACTCACGTAGACATTTAAGTGTCAGGAAAAGAAATTATTATAATATTGAGCTTGAATGTGCGTGCCTGGGTGAAACTTTCCAGTTTCCATCAGTTCTACTTGCGGACAAGCTTCAGTCATAATCTTTTGTAACGTCCTACTGCTAATTGTGCTTCTGCTAATGTGAAAAGCGAATAGTTTGATGCAAGAGTTTCAAATAAATTAGAAAAAAAATATAAAAAATGTAAATAAAGGAAATGAATTCAAAAGAATTATTTAACAGTTTGAAAATTTTATTTATTCTCTCAAACAGTCTTCCTTTTTCTGCCATTTAAATGAAAAAGTTTCTCAAAGCCAATTTTAAGATCTCTAAAAGAAAATAAAATTCTTATGCTGCTTTAAGTGGCAACAAAGTTCAAGAGTGTGACAAATTAGGCAAAATAAAAGAAATACGTGTATGAAAGGGAAGCGAGAAAGAAAGAATGAAACAATTTGAAATAAGAGAGTGTCAACTTTAATGAATTTTTAAAATTTTATTAACGCCTGTGCACAGCGAATTTTTGTTTATGTTTCAAGTTGCAAAGATTTTGAGGCTCTCAATATTTTACAGGATGATTTATAATTGTAAGGACATTGTTAGAATACTTCTTTGTTCTTGGGTACAGAATATGAACCAGAATCGTTATATTGAATTTCCTTAAAAGACAATTTGTATGGCCTGTATTAGTATTACGCAATGCTGGTTCACCTTCAGCAAAAGTTTCTCCAACAGTAGCCACTGTGTTCGTCACTTAAATAAATAAAGAGTGTTCAGATCAGAGAAAGGCACTGCAGCAACCAAAGCATTTAATTGTGTATTTGCTGTAAGACAAGGTGTTGTAATCATTTTAATTAAATTTAAGTTGTTCAAGTGTCACGCTGTGTTAAAGAAAATGGAAAGCTGAAAAGTATTTCATTTGAAGAAAAAGTTCAAACTTTTTGTTGATTACGAAGGTGGCATTGGCCTTTGTGATCTTTCAATAAAATAAGGAATCCTTAAGTTTTTTATATGTATCCAAACAAAATTGTATGTAGTCGGAATATAATTATCAACAGAGAGTCCTAAATTGAAAGGACAACAGGGCAGTGGAATTTAAGTTGCTTAAATTCAAAGCTATTCAGAGTTAAGACGAAAAAGCAAGCTTTCTTTGAAGGATAATTTAAAAAGGACCACATTTTCATACAGTCAACTGATAATTCGAAATCTTTAGAATCTAAAATTTTGGTATTCAAAAAGCATAAAAACAGCTTCAATGCAAAAATTTTCAAAAAGTGTGAATTTTGAAGGATGTTCAGGTATAGACATTAAATAAAGGACACAAATTGTAATATTGAAAACCAAAGAATTTTTTGTGTCACACAACTAGTTTATTATCGATTGCTAATTAAAAAGCCAAATGAAATGAAGAATAAATATTTAAATAAAAATATTTTTTTAAAAGACTTAAAATTATGACTTTCTCCAAAAATTAATATTAAATTAATTGCTATTTTGTTTACAAGAGCAACCGAGTTGATTAAGGCAGGGCGGCAGAGAAGAAGGTTTTATGTGATAAATAAAATCCTGTTAAAAATTCTTACGGAATACCCCTCTTAGCTGAAAGTCAGAGGCAGGAAAAAAATCATGATATGACATTAGAAAATCTACTTTCTTTCCTTACATTATAATTTCTAGCATAGGCTGCATTTCAAACCCATTTTAATAAATAATTTACATTAAATAAATTGCAGAACTGTTTCAGAAAATAAAAGTACAATTTCTTCCCTCCAGACGCGCAATAAAATAGTCGTCAAGTTGTTATAAGGAAGTTGCGAGACGAGTCAAACATATTTGAGTTGCCAAAGCCATTACAAATAAAAATAAAGAGTTTTGAAACTGGCGGTTGGATACTTGCTAGACTTTTTGGCAAGGCAATCCAACGGAAAAATAGCTTAGGTTAAAAGAGAAGATCTTATTGCCTATCACGGACTCTTTCCAGTGCACTTTTGCTTTTTTACATTTGTATCGCGCTTACAAAATTAAAGAAACCACCATAACATGACCAGTAAGGTCATCGCGCAGTAAATTGCGTTACACGATCAATAGGATTCCGTTCAGTTTAAGGGTATTGCCAAAAGCAAACTTGCAATTTTTTTCATTTGCCATTTATTTTATATTATTTTTTTTAGGCAAAAATATATTTATATGATATTTAAATGAATATTTTCTTGTATAATAATTTACATATAAAAATACATGCGAAGATCTCAGATGATCTGCATTAGCACGCTGACATTGCAGAACGATCAATTTCCATATGCTTTTAAGAGACAAATTAATATTCTACTTTATATTAATTTTGGTATTTCAGTTCGAATAAATATAAATTTTGTAAATTATATCTTAAGAATAATAATTACATATTTATCACACTCTCTTTATGAGCACAAGTGAAACATTTATAGTGTTTTTTTTTAAAAACTAATTCCTTTTTGACGAAAAATGCTTTAATGTGTGACAAAAAAAAATTTATAGAGGAAGGAAAAATGATACAAATCTTAAGGAATTTTACTTTGTGATTTGGCTACACAACTTTAAGATGTTAAAAATTGCCACTATTGTCTCGGTCATTATAGCGAGATTCCACTGTGTTAGAATAAAAGGACTTGAATTATTACACTGCCATGTTCAGTAATTAATATTTACAGGGTGTCCGCTCAGCCACTAACTAACTGGTGGTAGCGGTTAAATAACTCTCCAGCTCAAGAACAGCTGAGATTGCAGCTGTTGCTGGCCACTGTCAAAAATAAAACCTGTTACGGGCACATTCTATATATTTGCCACAGCAAAACTGTCTTAAATTTAAGTTTTTCAAGTTTTTTTTTAAAAAAACAAACAATATTGAAACTTGTTTTAAAATACTTTTAAAACATATTAGTCTTGACCGTTCATATTCAGCAGTTGTGAAGTAGAGACGTGGCAATTTTATTATTGAAAAATATTCGATGGAGCAACTTATTTTAATTGTTAAAACATTTTATCGATATCAATCATCGATTGCTGTGATGATGAGAAACAACAAGACGCGTTATTGTTCAATATAAGATCCATTATCTTTCATTTAATCAACAATTATAAACAAAACAGGTAGTATACCTTCCCTGCGGACTCCCTGTATTAGAAGAGTATTAGACGTGGTGCAAATATTTTATAATAAAAGGTTTCTTTTGTAGTAATAAGTGATATGGGAGAAATCTTTCGATATTTGCTATGACTCGAGTTCTTCTATGACTCTAATAACTAATACGGGTATGGTTTAATCTGTAGTACTCGGAAATCATCGAGTACAATACTCGGCTTCCTGACATTTCAATTTTTAAGCCACGAAAATCTTTATGAAAATATTATTTTATTTAATACAGAAAAGGAGTAAATTTTTGTCTATGCTTTTCTTAAATTTAAATTAATTTTTGTAAAATTTTTTAAAAGTTTTTATTTCATAAAATTCTTAATTTGACTGAATTCCTCCTTTTTTTTTCTTTATCATTACCAAACTGACTTCATCCAACGCTGTCAAAAGGAATTCTTTAAAACGATTTCGCTTTGCTTTCTTTATCATTCATACAAAAGAAAAAACATTCTTCTGCCCTGTCTGCTACACCTCTCCCTAAAATGTTGCACCAAACATCTGCCTACATATTAATTTGTAATAAACTGAACTTGAATTGAATTTCATTTCAATATTTCCTTCGCGTTAAGTGCTTCTATCTTTCTGCTAGGCCAGGTGTCCTGTGTCTTGACGGCTTTTATATGTTACTGTTACTTTTACATGTGTTACATGCCGCTAACAGCACATTTACTTTCAGTACATACACAAGTGAAGCTTAAAAACAGAAAGCAAAAAAAAAAAGAACATGAAGATAAGCTTGTTGTGTAACCCCACTCGACAGCAGTACTCTTTGCAATTCGTGTAAAATGATAAAGCCTCCAGTTAACCTTGTAACCGCACTCACAGCACAGTAATTAAGCTTATTGTGCGTGTGTGTGTGTGTGTGTGTGCTTGGGTGGGTGCAAGTACGGGTTTGCTGGTGTGGCAAATACTGTTGCACTAAAAATATTAATATTCCAGTAGAGCGAAATACGAGTAGTTCAAGTCAAGGTAAAAATGCTGGTGTGAGGAAAAATACCGTGATAAGTCACCACGATGTGGTTTTTGGAAAAATAATATAAAAGTGGCGAAAAGAAGAGGAACAGCCAAAAGAAAAGTTGAACTGCATTCAACCGCAAATTTATTGTTTAACGAAACGTATGAAATGTTGAAATTATTACACATAAACATTCACCCTCAAGACAGTGGTATGCGCAAAAAAAACTCTTTCAAATAAGTCATTTTAACGGCTCTTTGCATAACTAGAGAGTTACGTAGTTACGTTACGTATTAAGATAGGTTATTAATCGTATTTGGAATACCATAAAAGTAAACACATATGGATTACATGCCATTTTTATTTACTGGAAATTAATTCCCAAGTCTAGTAAGCACTTTCGCATTACTAGTAACGACTTAAATCACAAGTTTCGCAAAAGGAACTTTAGCGAGAATTTTTTACTAATTGTTTTTTCTTCTCAGTCCTCGTTTATAAATTTATTTTATAACGCCTCTAAACCAGAGAATCCCAATAATTAAACCAAAAAAAAAGAAAAATTATTTTAGAATAATTTTAACAAAACCACTGTCTTCACAACATTTCACACCGCTGGTTCTTGGCTTAACAAAAAGAGTGAAATATTTAACAATTTGTTGGCATTTTATTAAAGGTTACTAATTGATGACATTGAGGTTTCCTTAAGAAGGCAGCAACGAAAGCAAAAGGGAGGAAAATTACAAGAGCAAACACCGTGTTATGACAGACGAACCTGTTAACTAAACCAATTTGCTACAGAGGCAACATAAATTTAAAAACTACGACCTGGTTTTCACACTCTCTTTAACTTGCAATTGTATTTGCTAGTATACATATGCACATCACACACATACACACCCACCCACCCACATAAAATATACATACACGAGTACTTAAATATCAAGCATCAGCAGTTTATTCGCCTGACTCATTTGCACTTTTGTTTTTTACTTATTTAATTAATTTAACTTTTATAATTGCAAAGAAATTTTGTTTTTAATAATTAATAAATATGATTAAAATTATTTAAAGTGTATAAATAAATAATAAATATATTTAAGCAGTAAATTGAAATAAAAGGAAATTAATAAAAAAAAAATTTTTTATTTAATAAAACTATCAAATGAAAAAGTTAAAAAAATAAAGTAAAAAAAATTATTATTTTAATAAAAAATAAAAAAACATATAAATTAAATAAAAAATAAAACAAAGTAAACCGAAATAAATAAAGTATATGACATAAAAATATTTCAAAATATAATAAAGTAATAATAAAAATATAATAAACAAACAAATAAATAAAATAAAGTGAAATCTAAAAAAATAAAAATAAAATAATATTAAGAAAATTAAAAACATTATTTAATTAATAATAATTAAAATATTATTTTACTTATTAAATAAATAAAACTAAAGAAACAAATTTGAGTACAACCAAATATAATCAAGAAATCCGCAATAAATTTAAGTAAAAAAAGAGAATGAAATTGAAATGGAGAAGAAACGAAATCCATTTAAAATAAATTAAATTAATAAAATAATTAAAATTAGCTATAAATAATGGAATAAAATTTAAAAACTTATTTAATTTTGTAATGCAAAAATTCTAGACTTGTAAAATATAATTAAACAAAATGAAATGAAAGAAATTAAAATAAAAATAATAAATAATAATAAAAAATTTAGCAATATGAATTAAATCAGATCGATTAAAAATAAACTGAAAGAAAACAAAACATAAAATGTATTAAAGTAAAAAAAAAAATATTATAAACTAGAATAAAAGCTTAAAGTTTAAATGAGACAAATGGAAAGAAAATAAATAAAATAAAGTGAAATAAAAAAAATTGAAATTAAAATGAATTAATTTAAAATTAAAAACAATTTATTTATATACAATTAAAATAATAAGAAAGTAAAATGAGTTTGAATGAAATTAAAAATAATTAATCTATATGATATAAAAATAATAAAATAAAATTATAATAACTAACTAAGGATTTTAAATTAACTAATTAAACTTAATTGTACTAAAAAATTAAAAAAAAAATTTTTTAAAAAAAAATTTTTTTTTCTGAATAAATTGAAAATAAAAAAAAAATTTAAGTTGTAAAAGAATTGAAAAAAAAAAATTTAATATTATCTAAAATAAATAAAAAATATGTAAGAAATGAAATAAAAAAAAATTATTAGCATATTCAATGAATGGGCATCCAAAAAGCTTCTTACGAAAGGACACGTTTTTCGAAAAAGGAAACTTTACAAGTTAATGTAAAGAGTTAATGTAAAAGTTACCTTTTGAAAAATGTACTTTTAAAAACGTACTTTTTCTTTTGCACATTTTTAAAATCCATTTGTTGGAATATATTTTCAAATGCTTTTTTTATCGTAAATTAAAAACAGTGGCGGACTAAGGTTAAAGCGGGCCCTAGGCAACCTTGTAATTTCGGGCCTTTTTTTCAGTTATGACATATACATATACATAATCGGAGTCAAAAAACAACGCTCGAACTACATATATTTCCATGCAAAATGTGTGAAAATAAATGTATTTGCAAATGTAATGTAATATCATAGTTAAATAAAAATAAAAATTACAAAATATGAACCTACTTTTCGGGCCCCAAAAATTACGGGCCCTAAGCACGTGCCTATAATGTCTAGGGCTTAGTCCGCCCCTGATTAAAAACTAAAATTATTTTATCAATGGGAATTAATAAAATAAATATTAATAATATTAATAAAATATTATTTTTTTTTAATAAAAATTATATTTTCACATTCAGAATAGATTTAATCATTAATTTTAATTTATTTCTTTTATTTTAGTAGTTGGCAATAAAAATGGAATCCTACAAAATGTAAAGTAATTTTTCAAATAAATCATAATTCTTATAAAGACAAATAAATTTAAAAATTAATATGTGATTGTTCGTAATATAATTGTTTCCCTGTCTCTGAACTTTTCATAATTTATCTCTGTCCTCAATTGCACTGGCGGGTGCAGCAGCCACTTTTAAGCTTCGCAAATATTCAGTACCGTCTATGCAAAGAGCAGCACATGAGATATTTTGCGCTGTTTTGTTTTTTCTTACTAAATATTCGTAAAGAGTATCGAAAATCGTTGATGGTTAACAATGACGAAAAGCATAAACATCATTTCCACATCGTTAATCAATATCTTTGGAAACTCCTGTGCTTTTGCCTCTACTTTGTCTGCTTGTTGCAGTTGCTGTTGTTGGACAATATTCACCAGCATTTCGTTTCATGTTCATGCAAGCAAGCAGTTCGTAGTGCTGCTGTAATTGGTGAATGGAAAGCATTTGCCAATATTTGCTTTTGAAACGGCAGAGAGAAGTTTCAAATACGCTACTAATATTATTTAAAATTAAAATTGTGTTTTGATAATTAAATTTGGCCGGGCGGGGAAGTCACGTGAAATATTGCAGCAGTTTCCGTTTACAGATGCTTTTAATTTTTTTGGTTTTGAGCAGGCTTTCCTTTTATTACTTTCATGATAATTTTATAGTTTTTATGTTTAATATTTAGCTTTAATAAATAAATTTGTATATAAGATGGGCATGTCCTTGCAATAGTTGTTAGTTCTTCTATGCCAGGCGTTTAATAGGGTGCCAAGCAACAACAAATAAATCAGCAATGACATCATAAATATCCTTATTGACGTCGCCATATTATAACCCTGATCCTTATTCTGAACTTGTCATAAAACAGCAACACAAAATACATTACCAATGAATTTCTCTGTCCACATACGAGGTGTGATCAAATAATAACCGTTATTTCCAAAATTTTGTGGGTTACGTATGTTTGATTCTTACACTTTCTTCGATTATGTTGGTGCACATATCGGTTTTATATCTTGGCAATATCAGCCATTCTGGATTGTCAGTTTGTCTTTGGCAGATAAAAAGGTTAGTCGAGATTTGGTGTGCTCTTCGATTTTTTACTATTCGGATAAATGGCTTAAAGAAATTGTATTATGTTTTGTGTAAAAAAATAAATTATATGTGCAAGGACATTTGAAATGTTGACTGTGGCATTTGGCGGGTCTACTAATTGTGGTGTAACCGTTTTAAGGAAAGCCAAGAAGATGTCAATGGCGATGCTCGTCCTGGTTATCCCAGCACGTCAACAACCGATAAAAACATTGAAGCAGTGAAGAAAATGATTTTGGATAATCGTCGAGCCACTATTAGAGAGGTTGCTGATTATGCTGACATATCGCTCGGCTCTTGCCAAACAATTTTAAGGATGTTTTGGGAGTGAAAGATGCGGCAACGAAGTTTGTTACAAAATCCCTAAATAGTGAGTCATGGATGTATGGCTATGACATTACAACTAAAGCCCAGTCATCCCAATGGAAGCACGTCAAGTTCGGCCAAATCTAAAGTTTTTTGCGTGGTGCATCATGAATTTTTGCCACAAGGTCGCACGGTCAATAACGAGCACTACCTTGAAGTTATTCGCCGTTTGCGTAAAGCAATTCGTCAGAAACCAATCATGGATTTTGCAACATGATAATGCACCAGTTCACATATCGATGCTCGTGTGTCAGTTTTTAGCCAGAAACAAAACCGTAATCATGCCTCAATCGCTGTATTCACCGGACTTGGCCACTGCTGACGTTTACCTCCTCCTAAAACTGCAGAAATTAAAGAAAGGAAAGGATTTTGATGCGATTGAGGAGATAAAAGAAAGATTGACCCAAGAGCTTTTGGTGATACCGAAGAGCGCATTTCAAAAGTCCTTAGAGGATTGGAAAAAGCCGTGTCAATATTATATATATATAGGTATTGATGAATAAATAAATACTTTAGGAAAAATTTGGCAATAACGGTAATTTTTTTGATCACACCTCATATATGTGCGTGTATGTATATATGTGTATATGTGTGTGTGAGTGCGTTTGGCTGCAAATACTTAAGAAGCCATCAACTAGAAAACAATGAAAGAATAGTTGCATACTTTTCAGACTAAAAACAAACAAACAAACAAACAAAATGGTTGCAAACATCATTAATTAAAAAAATGAAGAATGAAATATGACTAAATTTACACATGTCAAATAATTTGATTTCTAAACTTGGCAAAAGATAAATATTTGAACTAAAATTATCTGGGAAAAATGGAAAAAAGTAAGAAAAAACTGACAACTTTATTATAATAAATATAGTTTTGAAAGAAAAACAAGTCTCTTGAAAATGCATATTGAAAACTTTTAGCAAAACTTTTATAAAGACGGCGTGAAAAAGGGATAATTTAGGAAAAATTTTTAAAGCAAAATAATTAAATATTTAAAATGGTAAGAATCGTAAAATTTAAATTCTTGATTTGCATTCATCAGAATGTATATACATAATTTTATTCTGAATTTCTTATTTTAAATATAAAAAGAATAAATAAATTTTTGTAAAAGTTCTCTGTGCATTTGCAGGTCTCTTTAACACTTATTGAAGTCCTTTTGATATCTGTGAATATTGCCCGTCGGCGTAGACATGCATGCACCTTTTTTATTGCGTTTGTGTCCTTTTGTTTTATTTTCCTTGGAAAATATTTCCTTTTAATTACATTCATCTACTGGCAATTAATATCAAGTAATTTATTTGTATTTACACAACTTTCCTTCGGGCCACATTACACTGAAAAAAAAAATTCGTGTTACATTGTAATACAGCGATACTTGATTGAAGGTCGGTAGGTGTGAGCTGTTGTCTTGAACGAGTTTTAATATTCGGCCTATACAATGCCGAATATCAAACTTCCTTCTAAAATAGTTAAACCTCGGATGTCCTGGGCACAGCCATATTCTTAGTCATTCTTAAGCGCAGTGCGTGTTAGATTCTTCACATCTAAATAACAAACTAGAAATAATGAATTCGATTTTAGGTCTTTGAATTCCTCTCTCGTTTTCTCCGTGTTTACATGCCATGCGTAAAAAGGTTTTTGTTGATGAGCGCTCAGTTTGTATGACAAGAACGTACAATATCTGATATATTGTTTCGTCATTGCGATTTATCAGTTAAATTGAATGATGTTATGAAAAATTATATATAAGTTCAAAGCAAGTAATTGGATGGTCCCAATTTACTATTCAGTATTGTTACGAGTCCTTTTTTTTTACAAAACATTTTACTTGCAAAATTATTAGAACTAAAGAAAAGTTTTGCCAGGTCTATGAGCTTGCCTACAATCCTGTTATACTCTCTAAGATTTTTTAGATTACAACTTCCTGCAGGAGATAGTAGGCCTGTTAATGGACTGTTTATCCTCTCGGTCTTCTGATATTAATAATAGAATCTTATCTGTCTATTTATCCATGTCCTGTTTACATGTACCTGAAATATTTTTTAATACCGGCCGCCCTAAGTCCTAAGAATAGAGAGTGGTCCAAGAACTCCAACTTCAGCCTAGCTTATATTATGAACTGTATTATAAAATTTAGCATCTCTAGTCAATATTATCTTTTATAATTTAAAAAATTCCTGCCATTTAATTCCTAAAAGTTGCTTTGAATGCCAGTAACGTCTTTCTCTTCGTGTATCTGTTGTGACTAGTGCAAAAAGACATATTGAATACACAAGAAAATGAAGTAGAAAAACTTCATTTACCTATATATGCATATTGCCATGCTTTTAAGCCCCTCCAGAATAAATAAACGTCTGTGTATTTGCAGTTTAAATTTAATGAGAATTTTGTAAAGGACATTCACTCATTCATTACAAATAAAATTCATAAATGCAACAGAAAAAGTAAAATAAAAGGAAAACAACAATAATAATTATAATTTAAAGGGGCTGGGGGATAGAATATATTATGATAAATATTTACTTGATTTATATTTTAAATTAAGGATACTCATATGTTAGGATAAGCCCAACGATTGAGTGAATTTATTATCAGCTTCAACGGTTCCTTAAAGCTTTTGTTACTGTTTGATTAATATTTCATAATTGTAAAAAATTATAATTGAATATTGTAGTGGGCATGAGTTCTCCATCACTTCTAAAATAATTTATTGGGCCATTTATTTAATTTTTCAATATACTGCTGAAACTTAACTTTAGTCATGGTTGGCAATAAATTATTAAGCCTGTAAAGGAATTAGCAAGTAAAACACGTGCTTTTTCATGTGGCTTAAGAACACATCTACGATTTATTAATGCTCTCTAAATTATTCGATGTTTCTTCTTCTTAAACACATTTTGGCTTTTTCTGTATCTTACAAAATTCCTGTCAAGGTTTGTGTGGTTGCAGTTCGCAAAACAAAAGCATTTATTCGTCGTGATAAGGACCCTCTCGGCCTGCAACTAACTGGTGCTCAAGAACAGCTGAGATTACAGCTGTTGCTGGCCATTGTAAAAACTCAAAATATCAAAATGAAACCTGTTACGGGCACACTCTATATATTTGCCACAGCAAGACTGTCCTGAATTTAAGTTTTTTAAATTTTTTAATAAGAACAATCAATACTGAAATTCATTTTAAAATACTTTTAAAAGTATAGGGTGCCCGTCAAGGGTGCCCATTTCGGTTAACAGTTCATATTACGTAGTCGTGAAGTAGAGGCAAATTCATTATTCCGATGAAAAAGTTACGTGAGATTTTTGGAAGAAACAATGTGCCAGCAACACGTACTATTTATCGTGTAGTGAATGAATTCGAAGAAAGGAGGACTGCAGCTGGTAGGCGCAAGGATGGACCGCAATATACTGCAAGATCGGCTGAAGATATGACTACTGCTCAACGAATTGTTCAACACAATCCATTAACCTCATTTGGCTTTATTTCTTTGACACCGGACCTGGCGTAGCTGTTAAGGAGCGGTATTGTAATACGATTGAAAATACTGCGGGACTTCTTTCCACAACAACTTATTTCAGGAAATGGTGATCTTGATAGGCATCATCCGTCGCCGGATTTGACTGATCCGGACTTCTTTTTGGGGCGATATAGGAAACACAAGATTTATGCCAACAAACCGGAAGCGGTGGAGCAACTCAAACAAAATATTCGTGATGAATTTAATGAAGTAACGCGAAAAATGTGTGAGAATGTAATGAAAAGAGTCCTGAAAAGAGGTCGCATTTCTGAGGCTAATAAGGGCACACATTTATCTGATATTGTATTCCATACTATAAGATAATGGATCTTATAGGATCCATTAATCTAAAATTATAAAAAAACAATGTGTACCTACCCGGTAGACATTCTGTATAAAATACATGATTTGTAAGAAGTAATTCCTTCTGATTTACAATCCTTTTTTAAAAATGTAATTTTTTCACAATTTTTTTAAATTTCCCAATTTCAAAAATTGACATCTTCATTTGCTTTAATAAATTGTAACAGGAAAACTACTTCAGAGATTTCCTGCTTAACATGCTGCAAAACAAGGATACGAGATTTCTAATCAATCAATTGGAGGCAAATTTAAATATTTAATATTTTTGCCAGCATGATTATGACACTGATTGATATATAAAAGCTTAAAGATGCTCCATGTGAACGGAGCCAACTGTTTCTTTCCATTATAAATAAGCTGACAAAGTTGTAGAGAAAAAATCATTTAAAACCATATCCGCATTCACTTGAATAACATGCTCAGAATTTTTTCCTTAAAAACATTTCTTAGAAAATTTTTTTGAACCCTCGCAACTTTTGTTAATTTAATCCTTTTAAAAGTGACTTGCAAAATGTGCCGTTAATATAAAATATTTTAGATATTTTTTATAGCTTTTTTTTTAAATAAAAAAAAATATTAAAATTGTAAGGTGATAATTATAATTTTATAAATATTTTGTTTTTCTCCTTTCTTTAGTAAAAATTTATCTGTGAATAATTTTTAAAGTTTCTCTAACAATTATTAAATATTATTATTGTATTTTATTAATGTTGATTACATCCAGGGAAGTGAGGCCAATTTATTACTTTGACAGTTCAGAATTAATTATTTTGACAGTTAACATTTTCCTCACGTAACTTTTCACTGTTCATCAATAGAGTTTTCTTTTCGCTTTAGAATTAATTATTTCAATAACTGCCATTCCTGCCTGCCTAAAATGATCTCAAATTTAATTTAAAACTGGGAAATTTCTTTGACCGACTGCTAGTTAGAATTTCTTTCCACTTGTAGCCTTAAATTTTAATTAAAGCCTTTCATGTGAATTAATTTATTTGGTTGTTGTTGGTGGGGTGGATGAGATATTTTGGTGGGGTAAATGTCTGTGCTTACTTTTAATCCTTTAAATAGGAAAAATAGTATGCTTTCAAGTGTTTAACAAAAATATGCTTGTTTTTACGACCCACTCCGGCTGCTTGAACATCAGCCTGCTAACTTTAAAGGATGGCGTTATTTAAACGCATAGCCTTGTCTGGCCCTAAGCTATTTTGATGTATGTTTAATTAAAGGATATTTTTGATGTACAACATAAATATTTATCTTGCATGTAAGTGAGTGAAACTTAAATAATACGTCTGCATGCATGTTTTTATAGTTGGAATTTTTCATCAGCGGCCTCTTGTTATACTGTATATATGGGCTTGTTGAATTTTAACTATGTATGTGTCGTGGATACATATATTGATGTGTAAATCCTTATTTGCTTTGTATTTAAATGGGTTTTGCAAGTGTTTGTTTCTGTGGTTGCGGAATTGTTATTATTATTTAAATAACGTAATTATACAGTATTATGCTAAAATACAAGTATTTATTCATTTATGATATAACAGACATAACACGCACAAACATATACACATGTATGTCTGCAATAGCAGATATTATTGTATTAAAGCATGTAATTACATGCTACATACATAATTAATACTCATTTAAATATAAAGTTTTTATTTAATTTTTTTTAGTTGTGCTGTAAATATGAGTGGCAGGATGTAAAGGAGTTGTGGTCAAGGATCGAGTTTAATTTTCAAATATAGAATATGTTAGGTTAGTGTTTTATCAGCCACACTGCTGGAAATTCATTAATCAATTACTAACCAGTTTATTCTACAACCTTCGAAAGGTTTAGTAATGGGCATAAAAACATTCTTCTGAGTACAATTAAGTGTCCAAAAGCCAATTATTGCTCTTCGTTTTGTAATAACTGATTTGTCTGGAGAGACAGTGTTACCAACATATCAAAAGTAAAACATTTTATCGGTAAATACAGCATTAATAATATGAGATTTCCTCTCATATACGTAAAGATAACGTACAATTTAATCGCTTAGGGGCCAAGATAATAGAGTTTGGCTGCTGAAACTCGATACTGTATACATCTCTGTTGCACACTCTCATAACTAAATCAAGGGTCTCGGAATATTGGAATTAATACCACATAATGGTCGTTGTCTCATTAGGGCGGCTGGTACAATTTGTAGAATTTTTTT
The DNA here is from genome assembly GCA_963402855.1 of Ormia ochracea. Taxonomy (NCBI): domain Eukaryota; kingdom Metazoa; phylum Arthropoda; class Insecta; order Diptera; family Tachinidae; genus Ormia; species Ormia ochracea. The sequence goes on from OY727106.1 coordinate 23,716,829, forward strand.
CAGCAAGTTCAAAATTGGTATCGCGGCTTATAATTAAGACCAGTCATCTATTTGCTAAGCTAATCGTACCATAGTATTACGATATAATTATATTATGATACGAATTGTGTATCAGTCGGCATTAAGACTTAAGTCCGATTGGAAAAAAGTCATGAATGTTTTCTGCCGCATTTTAGATCGAAATTTGCCATCATACCAGAAATTCTAATCGCGGTAAGAGTATTAGGCACACCTTTTTTAAAAAACTTAAGTTGAATTCATAAAGTAAGTAAAAACCTTTTTAAGCATTCGTGACTTTTTCCAACAGGATTTTAATTTTTTTTCCGAATGTTATAAAATTCACGCCATAACATAATTATATCAAGTCCACTATTCCGGCTTCTTTAGGTTCATAATTTACAAGCATAAAACTAATTAAACCTCGTACTTATAAAACATTTCATTCTTTTAAAGCTCTAGAGCAAACTGATATGGTTGATACGGCTACCAGCCTGTCCTTTTATAGCTGCAAGCAAGATCATTAGCATGTGTATGATAAAATTATTTTCGTCTGTTCTCCGTACAATGCTAATGACAAGCAGTACAGCGCAGTTTTAATATCTACACATGTAAAACAGTAAATGCAGATGATACTCATCTTCAACCTTTTTGTTGCGGAATTATTTTTGAAAAAGAATTTCATATTCAAGGGCTCAATTACATAGCTCGTATCAGGATATGAAATTTATTGTCTGTAGCGTTTTGCTGAGCAGGTTTTTTAATTTTTTTTCATATTTCACAGAAAAAGTTGCTAATACTTTTGAAAGAAGAACCATAAAATTATTCACAGCATTTAAATGTCCTTGGCTAGGACTTTTCCCTTACCACATGAAAGTACTTTTAACAGAATGCTGGCAATGTTCCTTTTTTTTCATTAAATGCAATTTTTATAATTTAACGAAATTTCTTTTTCGTTCAGCTGTAATAGTTTTATAAGATTTTTGTGTGTTATAAGTTCGGGTTAGATCTGGCATAGAATAATCGTCCAGTGTGATATCTGTACAGGAATCAGAGGAATTCAATTTGCCAGTTAGTAGATCTACTATTCACCTTACTAGCCACTCCAGCCACTTGGACTGCTCTCTGATGATTTTTAAGGATTATACTGAATTTGTTGCCCTCTTATTCTATCTTATAAATGAGTATTACAATAATATTATTATCAATGAAAAAAAATTTAAATCCCTTATATTTGATTAAGTACCGATTAAATTGAAATTATTAGTTAAATTTTCGGAAAGTACTTTTTCCAAAACTTACTATTAATTTTTCTTAGAAATATATATAAAAATAAAAAATGTGAAGTAAACATTTTTTTTTTGGTTTACCATTTTTAAAAAGTACTTTTAAATGGTACTTTTTAAAGCCAAAAGTACCTTTTTTAAAAGTATTTTACATTTACATCTACACAAATATTTTCATTAAAATTTTTAATAAAATTTAAATTAAAGTGTATTTAGCTTTTCTAAACATTTCAATACCAATTTTTACCCTGCGGAAAAAGTACTATTTGATAAAACTTTAATAAGTAATAAAACTCGCAGTGATTAGGCAGGTTTAGGTAGCGTAATATTTTTATAATAATAATGTAAATTTCTACTGTGTAACAGAATTAAGTAATTTAATAAATTTAATAATTATTTTTATATTAATGATGATTTGTTTAGGAAAATTACCAAAAACCTATGGACTTGTTAAAAAAATGTTAAAGCATATTTGAGAATGGAGAATTAAAAGTTTAAAAATTTTTTTCATCGCTAATATTTTTGTGTAAAAAATTTGCGATGCAAAGTGCCAAAATTAAGTTTTAACCGTTTTTAATCCCTCTTAAAACGTGACGCAATTAAGTACCAGAATTTTGTATTTTAATAGCAAATTAATTAGTTTTGATGATGTTGTTTTTAGAGACTTTTAATACATATACGAGAAAGCTTGACCCTGTAATTTGATTTGTCTACTTCTAGCCATTGGGGCCGCTAGTTGTCGATTGTCATGCTGTGGTGAGCCCAATCAGTCAATCAATAACGTACTATTCTGTTTTTTTTTTGGAGCATGGGGTGTCGTATTTTTATTAAACATGGCTTTGTCTCCAGTTTGTGAATTTTTGGCTTAGAAAATCCTTTTGTATTTTAATAAAAAAAAGTTAATGCTGGAAATCCTTTTTTTAAAAAAATTTTATTTATAATATTATATTAGTTTATATTTAAATATATACTATGTATAATTCATATGTAGACTAGACAATTATTTTGACAATTATTTTCCATTTAGTTAGTCAATTAACTAATTGAATTACTATTGCAAAAGATAATTTTTAATTTCTATTTTTTAATTTAGTTATAAAAGTTTTGAGACCTGATTTTCAAAGTTTATAATTTCCACTCATTGAATTAAAGGCACGCACACACGATGTTACACATTCTCCATTACACGTTACGTGGAAATCCTTTAAATAAAAAGTTTACACCCATACACGTACACGTACCTGTAGTTGGACGCAAAAAAAAGGATATTCAAGAACAATTAAGAGACACATGCACAATTAGATTTTTCCACCTCCAGGGGTCAACTGGGAAACAAACAGTCGACAAACTAACAACAATAAAAACAACAACTACAACTACAACTACCACTGCATCTAGTTACCGGTCCAGCAACAAAAACAACCACAAGGTTAGAAATTACTAATTGTGCCGGTGTGAGAGTGTAACTATTAAAGTAACTGTATAGTTTTCTTTGGGGTTGGGGGAAAAACAATAAAAATGTTTGAACAAAAGTAAAACATGAATTTACATGAACATACATGAGCCTTACACACACATACAGGGAATATAAAGGATAATATACGTGCACATATTTACAAAAACAAAGATCTAGTGCGTAAACTTGTGGCAAAAGCACACATTACTACTCAGGCACTGACACACCCCCTTTTTTAAATGAACATACCAAATTACAGTGTGTCAGCTCAGAAAGCAATAAAGAAATAGTTATTTCATTGTTCTGTTGGTGAAATTTAATAGGAAAGAGGAAAGAGAGGGTGGCGAAGGTTGTAGGAAATAACGCCCGAAAGAACATCTCCTCAAGGGAGAGATGACTTGATGAATGATTTGCCAGATGGTAATCTGATAAGATGAGAATGCAATTGTTTAACTTTTGGACCGTGAGTTGCTGATAAAGCAGTTTAAGCTGCAATAAGATTTTTGTGGTCACTCATAAGCTCTAGTAAGCTTTTCTACCTTGTGGGACTTGGATGTAGGGCTGGACGGTGCGTAGGGTACTTCAGTATGCGGACGAATGGATAAGCGTCGATATCTATAATCTAATAAATCTGCAAGATTTTAAACATCATTTTTCATATATAATTTCAAGTTTAATTTCTGGATCAGTTCTCGCTAATTACGAATTAAAAAAATCGAGATAATGTGGTAACTCGGTGATCAATACCAAAAGAAATCCTGGTCTTTTTGCAGTAGTCTGCCAGTTTATGAAAATTTTCATTCCAACTCACGCTGGCCATGTTGTAACAGATTTAGAGATTAAAGTTTAAAATATTCCTTAATCAAATAAGCTAATATGGTAACACTGTAATAAAAAAACCATGTGGTCTCTTTGCAATATGCTGGAAGTTTATGGAACTTTCCACTCAAATAAATCAAGCTGGTTATGTTGTAACTGATTTATAGAAAAATTTTAATGTATTTGTAATTCAAACAAGCTAATATGGCAACACTGTAATAAATTCAAAAAAACCAGGTGGTGTCTTTGCGGTAGGCGGCCTTTTTATGAATATTTGCAAGGGAAATCTTTGCTGGTGACGCTATAAATCAAATATGAAACATAAAATATGGAACATTTTCACAAGATAGTAACATTTATTTTATTTCAAGTTCCATCATCAGTCCAATCCTCCCCATCCCCTGTATTTTTGGGCAGAAAATGTTTTCAATCTTTAAATTTTTAGCATAAATTCCTGCCCCTAATCATATGGTTTTAACGGTAATGTAAAGTCCATTTTTTTTTTGCGTTTAAAGATGATTTATAAGTTTACTGAATTATATACTTAGCCGATTAAATATATATTGAACCGGTAGATAATCAGTTCCTCTTGTATTTCCAATCTTTTGTTTATTAAATATTTCCCAGTATGATATTCGAGGAATCCCACTGTGTTCTAATGCGAACACGAACTTGCCTTTACTGAGAGTATGTATGCTTTGTATGCATTTTTCAGATTATTTTAAGCTTCACTGTGCCATAACACATGCTCTGTATGTGTGTGTGTGTGTGTGTGTGTGTGTGTATGTGTTGCATCAGAAGCTAACAAACATGCTTTTTTCCTCTTCAAATTGTACAATTTTAGGTGTTACAAAATGTTTGCAAATTCATTTGCTAAACTGATTCAAAGAGATCTGTTTGCGTACTCCACACTGTTCATGTAACAAAGTTTTTAGAATTAATTAAAAAGAAAACAACAACAACAACAACAAAAAACGAAAAAAAAGGAATAATAAATAAATAAAAGCTGAATGAATAGTTACTGCGTAACTCTGCAAATCCTGTGTGGCGCAAGTGTTATCATGTTCTGGGCAAAGGAATAATTTGTTAATCATGCTCACATTTGTTTGGCATTTGATTTTTGTTACTTTATTTAGTGTGACTTTTATTACACACTGTATTAGTTTCTTGAATCAAATTAAAGAATGCTTTTATGAAAACAAAATTTCTAAACACAATATTTCGAATGAATTATACATGAGGCAAGTAGAATTAAGAAACAAAATCAATTTTTAATTATAAAAGAGAAAGTTAAAAGTGACTTGGTGGGTTAAGCGAGTTTGGCGCTTCTTCAAAGCTTCGGTCCTGAGATTGGCCTTGCAAAATAGCCTTGTTAAAGGATAGTCCGGGGGGAGGCAGCTTGTAAGGAAGTAAAAAAGTACAGCTGAATGAAAGTAGGCAACGTGGCAAAAGTACTATTAAGGAATACCGGAAAGGACTAGTGTAAGTGATACACTGCAGGGTTATTTGCTCTTGGCAATACTTAACTGTAAAGGGAGAGTGAGTTTATTAAAGGTATGAGGAAAAGTTCTTGAGAATTTTTTCTATGACTGGCTTACCATTTTCGACACATCTGAATTGATCCACTTTCTAATTCAGTCATCGATACTCTCACAGGAGTTTGCTATCCAGTTCATTGCGCTCCAACTTTTGCCGCTCTCTCCTCTGTGTTCTATTTTCCTATAATAATTGTACACCCTGTTAGAAGCGGTAGAAATTTTGCTGTCCGTTAGCCGTCGTATTGCAGTATCTTTGAGATGATTTTAAATATCTTTTGACTCAATGTACACTCAGACTTGTTTTTACATGGTATTTTGCAAAAAAAAAATCAAACTCAATTTTTTTAAAAAAAATTTTGAAATAGTATTTTTTATAAACTTAAAAAAAAACTTTGCAAGAACATTTAATGTATTTCTACGATAATCACTTAAATATGTAATAAGTTTTTGCATGCTTCTTCTACGTGGGGCTCATTAGAAAATAAGTAACCCGTTAAAACAGCGTGAAGTGTACGATTCTTTATTTGCATTCTGACTTTTCTATATAGTGTTTGAGTTGGCCAGTTTGAAATTCCAAAAACTTGTTATTCAGACTGACATGGTACGGATAGCGAATATTGCAAAAAAAATTATTGGTGCTGTTGTGCAGTCACTCTACTTTTCAAGGTGACCGTTGGGAGGATGTACTGATTTTTAAATAAATAAAAAATATTTTTTCTACTGATCAAATATTAAACCTTTGGCCAGGGGTTAGCGGGGTCTAAAGCTTTATCACACTGAGATCTTTAATAATCTTATAATGTTTCCAAGTTTCTTAATTACTTGCAATAATAATTCTTTAAGGTTTCTAATCATCTTTCTCACTTTGCAAGTACCCAGTAGGAAATAAGGACCAAATTAAAATTGTGCAAAGTATGATTCCTGCCACTTCACAATTAAACAATTAATTAATTGGTTTGCACACTGCTAATCATATGCCATTTTTATGATATGCCTAAATGAAATGCGGCTTGAGTGCATTTGAAGGAGTGCTCCCTTTGCAGGCTGTGTTGCTGATCGCAAAATGGCTTTCCTTCAGATAAAATTTATATGAAATCTCTGCTGAAATCTCTCTGCCATTTCAGATTTTTGATCTCCTATTTTTTATTCATTGTGTTATATAATCTTTCGTGTATTTAAAAAAAAAAAACTCATCCTGTTTGCATTTATTGCAATGCAAAATATGCAAAGAGAAAAATTCTATATTTTTCATTGGCGTGTCGAAAAATGTTTTTTATAAAATAAAGTTGCGCACGAATATTCTATTGTTGTGCAACAAATTGAATACCTGAACTTTAACGCGCTCACCCACTTCAAAGCATGCACCCTTATGCGGCTAAGAGTGCATAAATGTAGGTCTCGCACATAGTTTTGCCCAAAACAGCATAAAGTCCTGAATGCATGTCTGTGCGAGTAATTGTGTAATTGAAATTTCATTTTTAGTGAAAGAAAATCACATGCATGCTCAAATAGAATTCTACACGTTGCGCAATTTTTTTTCTTCCTTTTTTTTTCAATTTAATATTGTTGTGTGAAGTTGTTGTTTGTTTTGCTGTGGCCCGTTTTCCAGTGGTCTTTCATTTTATGAATTTGTATTTTATCACTGTATGAGTTAAAGACCACCTTCTAACTTAAGTTGTATCCTCCTGCCAATTTATTCCGTTTTTATAAGTAAATAAAATTTAGTATTTCCAAGCATGTAAACTGTTAATAAAAAATATTTCAGGGATTTTTATTCATCAGTATCTGGTTGATCTTGTGTATTTGTTATTGTTCATGGCGTATTACTCGTGCACACACACAAGTGTGGCAGTTGTGGCCTCAGTGGTCTGTCCTTTTTAGTTTTACTGTATTTCTTAGTCTACTTTATTGTTTTTTAAATTTACTTTATATTTTATTATGCACACACGAATTTTTCATTTATTTGCAAAGTACATGCGATTATTATAAATTTTATGGCAGGACATGTATGTGCATTAAATGCAGGTAAGCAAGAAATGCTAATAAAGTAAATTTACACCTCGTACTCGTTTATCACACTCGTTTTGTCACATTACACAAACAAACAAAATATTTTAATTATTTCTCACTGGTTTTGAATAAATAAAAAGTAAACAAATTTAAAGTAGCAGAAATTAAAATCAGCTGGATTTTAAAATTATTATTATTAATTGTAAAAATTAAGTATTTGTAATGTAATTAACATTTATTGGCGTATAATCAAAACCGATTTTCGTAAGACAAAATAGGAATATTTTCGTGACATGAAATGTTATGGCATGATAGGCTATGATGTGAATTATATATTATATATCATGGCTTCGCATTATATGATATGACATTAACTATTATAAGGCGATGTGACAGAACTTGACTGAATTGGGTACACCATAATGTGATAACATATGTGACGATGTAATAGAATATTATATTAAGCTGATGTATATGTGGCTTAGGCTGATGAAGCATGATCCTAGCAAGTATTTAATTGCATTAGAGGACATAATTTTGGTATATTATAAAATATAATGTATAGTTAAATGGAATGGCTTCAAACAAATTCTCACGAATTGAAATTGTATGGGAAATAAATAATTGTCATAATATGGCATACAACTCACATTTTTCATAGTCAAAACTGATTTTCGTAATACAAAATGAGCTGACATAACATCACATGACATAACTAGATATAAAACCATGTGATAGGTGAAATCGAATGGCTTCAAAAAAATTGCCACCAGATGTGAAATAAAGATTTATTATAACGTGGCGTCCAACTAAATTTTGCATAGTCACCACTGACTATCGTAATACCAAATGAATTTTTTCTTAACCTGACATGACATGACTTGAGATGACACAATTAGACATTAAATTATGCGGCATGTGAAATAGAAAATTTGGAATGACATAACATGTCATATATTCTGACATGATGTGAATAACACTTACATGGCATATCTTAACATAAATTTAGGCTTAGAATGTTTAATATTAGACGTGATCTTTGAATGGGGCTTTAATTTTTAGTACCACTTGTAGTACTTTCCTTACCAGAAAGCTGCCTTTTTCAATAAAACTTTTATTTGAGGATAAGGTGTAAAAAATCTCTACAGCATTATGAAAATTCTCGTCTAGTAAATGTAGTTTTATAAGAGCAAAACTTATCAAAAAAAAAAAAAAAAAATAAAAAATAAAAAATAAAAAATAAAAATTATTAATGTGATGGTGCCACGCATACATAAACTAAGAGGAGCAGAAATTTTATATGGATTTTCATAAGACTATTAAAATAATGTATTTTTATTTTATATCCTGCAAGGATATAATTTTATATTTATGTTATAAATAAAAAAAGCTTACCATTGATTTTCAAATGTGAAAATTAAATGAAAACTTTATCTTAAAAAAACTTAAAAGGAAATTGAAAAAAACAAAAAAAAAATTACAAAAATATTTAAAGCCGGTAAAGCTTTTTGTTGTCTTAACTCTAGAAGAAATTATTAAGTGGACTGAGAGCAAAATGGCTGCAGTTAAGTAGATAATGGCAAAATGATTTTTAATCCGTAATCTGTAATCAGCCGGCGAAGAGGAATTCTTTTAGGCAATTGCTTTTTGCCATCTTTCACCATTAATTGTTTCATTGCCAACCGAACAGTTTTTTAAGTTCCACAGTTTTACACAATAAACGAGTAAGAAAAGCAAGAAAAGAAAAAATGTTAAGAAATATTTCAGAATTGATTTGTTCAAAGTTTTCCATACAATATTGAGAGCAAAACACTACAAAGCATTGGCATTTAAAAGTATTTCAGCAAGCAGAAATACTCAAAGCGCTTGAACTGGAAAAGGGAAATAAATAAGTGAAAACAAAAACGAGAAGTACATGAAAAACTATAAAACCACTTAAAGCACTCGAAGAAACTATAATTTTTTCTTCATTTCAGATTTCGAAATAAATGTTAGGCTTTCTTAAAACAAAAAGGCTAAACAAACTTGAAAATTTTTAACAAACATGAATGTAATGAGAAATTTTTGAGGGAAGAAGTAAATGAAAAGGATTTGTGACAGAGCACATTCCTTTCAGTTCACACTCGAATCGTTCGAGAACTACAAATTGGTGAATATATTTGTTTTGGCTACTGGTTGGGGGAGTAGATCATTTTGACACTGCTAGCACTGAGTGAGAAGCGATGCTGAATGCAACTCTTACGTCTCTCTAGATGAATAAATTAAAAAAAAATATATTTTTCCTTCCCCCTTTTTTTACTTAGTTCAAAAAAAACACACGCCCATTAAACGAATCATTAAAACGATTTTGAAATTGTGATTAAAGCAGCTAATCTCAGCACAAGCGAAATGTTCTGTATTGAAGAATTCTTTACGAGTCTGGCTCACAAATCCAAGTCTTAACGTTACTAAATCCAAAAAAAAAAATTTTATGGAATTTTATTACAAATAAAGGCTATTTTTATACATCATTAAAAAGGTTGGGCTAATATATAAAATCTAAGGAGGCGATAATATTTATAATTCTATTTCTAAAAAATTATAAAAAAATTCTATATAAAATTTATTTGTCTGTGGAACATTTAAATTTATTATCTTTTTATTTATTACAACCGATTTAGTTCTAAGGAAAGAATTCTCTTTCCCCCCCTTCTGATTTTCAAGCAGCTTCAATTTCAAAAAAAAAAAAAAAAAATTCTATCCTAAAAGCTTGTAAGGTACCTTTGCTAATAGGCAGATATAAAATTAAGCCACTTTTCCTTCAGCAGTTTGTTAAAAAGTAGTTTTCAAAAATTTTTGGTGCTTCAAAAGTACGCCAGCGAAGAAATATTGTTTTAAAAAGCACGCTGTCACAGAAGTGCCTTCCCAAAAGGCGGTCTTTAATAAAAGGTTTTATTTTTTAAAAACTATTTTTTAACCGGTGCCTTGTTTCAAGATGAATTCCTCAAAAGCCAGCATATTTCGATGGAGTATGTTTTCAAAAGTCTATTTTCTAAAAGGACTCTGTGAAAAAGTACCTCTGCAAAAAGTACTTTTTATTAAACTAAGTATCTTTTATTTATCTTGTCTTTATAAAGTACTTGTAGATCTAATAGGTTTTTCTTTACCTCATCAACAAAGTACCATGGTGAAAATGGCTTTAAAAGAGAGTATTTTTCCATAGAGTACTAATTAAAAAAGCACCTTTTCAAACATACCTTTTTATATAGAAGCTTTCTAAATGTTATAGAAATTATAAAAAGAAAATAACTTAAAAGAACTGCTATAGAAAATACATGCTTAAGATGCATACCTTTAAACCTTAAGTTTTTGTGTATTAAAAAAGCGACGAATAAAGTACTTTATTTAAAAAGTGCCATTACCAAAAGATTTTTTTTTTGCTTTTTGTACATATTTTATTGTGATTCAAGGCGCTTTAAATTTATATAAAAGCTTGTAATGATCTTCAGTAGCATAGATTTTTCTTTTATTAACCGTATTTGGTACTAATTTTTACCCTCTGCAAACATTATTGTTTTGTATAAATGAATTTCTTATGTGTGGAAGAAGTTCTTATTATTATATTTCTATGTTAGTAATGTTAGCATGGATTTTTTTTTATTAACCGTGTTTGGTACTAATTTTTACCCTCTGCAGACATCATTGTTTTGTATAAATGAATTTCTTATGTTTAGAAAAACTTCTTATTATTACATTTCTATGTTAATAACGTTATTTGCCACCATTGAAATTATTGTAAGTCACTGTTGGTATAAGGATGTAAAATAGACTAGAAAATAAAAAAATTGTATAAAAATTATGTTTTTATTAAACGACATTTATAAAATTTTTCTTTGAGGCTGATTTAAATTTTTATTTAAATAATAAATTTGCTTTAAAAGTTATTGCAAATGAAAATTATTGACTAGATTGAGATATCATCGCATATAGGGCGCTCGATATACTTCATTGCCCGCCCCAAGAAGATGCAGGTCTTTAAATAATTTTTTTTTCGCTTTCTATTATTTGCTTTTGCTTAAAATAAAGCATTTCTTTTCTACAATTTCAATTTCATAGTACTTAAGTACTTTTTACTTAAATATCGTTACGTTGACAATTCCTTTATAAAAGCTGGAAAAGCAGTTGTAACAGAAGGCAGCAATGAGTACTAAACATACAATAAGAAACTTTTGCAAACAACTTGAAAATTTCAGTTATTTTTTTCAAGCATTTGCGAGAGGCAAGAAGGAAGTACACATTGGCCTGGGGCGAGTTGGTGGTGGGGGGAAATTTAAGGGGCATTTTAAAAGAGTTGAGGAAAAAACTAAATGTTTGGGGTTATATTTTTTCAGTTGCTGCTGCTTAAATCGGTTTATAAATGTCTCAATGCATGTGTTACCCACAAAGTTTCTGAGGAGGGAAATGAAAGCAAATAAGCATTTAAACCTCATGCATTTGTATGTACAAATATAAGCTGGTTTTCTTTTATTTTTTTGACAAACTTTTTCCATTAGAAAACATTAAATATTATCCGCCTACTCTGGGAGAGTAAAAAACAGTGACATCCAGCCACACACACACACACATACACACACACTCACACAGTCCTCTGGTTTGTGTTTAAGATATTTGAAGGGTGTATTTCATATGAATGAGTGTATCAAAATAATCTCTTTTGTTTGCTGGAGTTTCTTAAGCGATCAGTGGCTGGGAGTTTAAGGTTTTTGGTGACAAAACGTGGCACTCTGAAGACAAATAAAATAGAGTTGGAAATTTTAACCACACACGTGGTTTCTTCTCTTCTTCACTTGAAGTTGTTTCCTTGTTTTTTACCTTGAGCTCGTTGAGCTAAGAAAAGTTTGTTTGGCCGCAATTTCTTGGTTGAGAAATATCTTTTGTTTTGCTGGTTTTCCTGTTTTACAATACGCTTGTACAATAAATCATTTGGCTCACATGTGTGCTGCAACTTCATTTTACAGAATTTTAAATACTAAATGCAGTTGTTATCGGCGAGCGTTCCATGTTGCCCTCTGTTTGCAAATATTTAAAATACGAATTTGTTGCTTTGTTTTTTATATATAAATATTTTATTTTATTAATAAAGTCTTAAAATAAAAGCTAAATGATTTCTTTAAATTCTTATTTAAATTTATTTTGTTTCATTTTGACTTTTTTCGAGTGTATTTTATTTGCAATTTAGCATTGAAATTTCTTTACCATGACAACTTCAAACAGCAAAATGACAACTTAGACGCAAAATGTATTGCTGCACAGTATTTGTTCTGCAGTCCAAATTACATTCCAACCTCTTAAGCAGTTGTAACGAGTATTTTACTGTCTGTCTGCTAATATTTTTTATGATGAGTATTAAAAACTTTATCATCATCATCATTTCCACATGTGAGTTTTTGTCATTTCGTGTTGCATTTCCAGCTTCGTCTTCTGTATTTAAATTGCCAGTAGCTTAACAAATGAGAAAAATATAGTCGGCTGTGCCGCATTTAAAGATCACTTTTTCTAATTGCTCTTAAAATTTAATAGTTTTGAATTGGTTTATGTAGCAGCCTAAAATTATGCTTCAAAAAACTAATTAGCTCTGAAACATTGTAAAAACTTATTATTATTTTTTTTTATAGAAATGAATTAGCTGCTGTGTTAACACAGCCATTAGAAATTGGGTTTACATGCATTAGATAGAAAAAATTTACACCAGGCTACAAAATATATTTTCTATGACCTCTTCTAAACAACTAATTGCTTTGAGCGCTTCTGTGCATAAAAAAATATATTTTAAAACCTATCCGGCCATAACGAATTACTGCGAACTGTTCCATACTCCAACTTTGGTATTACGCAGAAATATCAGCACAAACCGCATAAATTTTTTTACATTTTTTTCAGTTGTCAAAAAAATCATTTGCCAAGAATTTTTATCATGTGGCATAAAAATTCCTTATTAGTCAGTTACTCATTGACTTAAAGCAACCTTTGTAAGGATATAAAAACATTTTTTATTATACATTTTTAAATTAAAATTTTCATATTTGAAAGAAAAATATTCAATGACATGCTAGAAACAAATATATTTTTTAATTCCTGTAAATAATTAATTCATTCATAATTTTTTTAATTTCATTTAATTAGTAATACTTCACATAAAAAATTTTTTCATGCTGATTTATATTCCTATTAAAATATATATGTTACAACGCCTTGTAAATAATAATATGTTTTGATAAGCGTTTAACACGCACATAAAAAATTATTTTTTCGTTAATTTTTTAATTATTTGAAAAAATTCCAACATGCTGAAAAGAAAAAAAAATTTTAAAAGCCAGCAGCTAATTTTATTTCTTTTTTTAATTACCTTAAAATTATGTTTAACTTTTTAGTTGGAAAAAACTTTACACTGTGCTACAAAATAAATAGAATAATAAAACATTTTTTAAGTTTTTTTTTCTTTTAAATTTAATTTGATGGAAATTATACGATTTCATAAAATAATTCTTGTATTACTTTTTCAAAAGTTTTTTTTATGAAAAAGAATTAGAATTCTGGAAGAATTGGACTTTTTCGATTTTACAAAGCTTGATTTTCTTAAATTTCCCCTAGTCTTTCCACATCAAATTTTATCTTAATGAACTTTAAATGAAAGTTAGTCGCAACTCGAAAACGAATTTCATTGATGGCCTGTGTAGGGTATAGAAACAAATAGCACACAGTATAATAAATTAAGTAAAATAGATTAAATTTATGAAATTGATATATTTGCCTGAACTCTTCAATTTATAACAATACTGCAATTCAAATGAATAAGGCAAGCAATTTTTTTTTGCTTATAACATTCAAAAGACTTAACATGTAACCGTCTAACTGGAAAATTTATAAAAATTAGATATTGATTAAAATATTGATTAAAATCGTAATGACCACTGAAGAATATCTCATGTATATAGTTGCATTAGTTCTCTCCCTAATGCCGTTAACAACATCTAAACTTTCAGCTGAAAATTCTCGGCTCAGTGCAACCACATTTTCCCAAACATGAGCAATCCAACACAACTTATTTCAAATCCAACTTCAGATCATCTATTAAGAAAATTATATGTTTGTAATTTTCCATCGCAAGCGACCTCAGATCATCTCCTTGCATTTACCTTTTGAAAAAGGAATGACCGAATGATTTCTTGGGGCCAGAGACCACACTAAAGCGTACCTTTATGTGAACGCGTTTTTTTTTGTTGCTCTACGATACCACTTGGATTTACTTCTAACCAAATGGGCCAGTTCGGCTTGCCAATGTGGCCATTGCGCTGGAAAAAGTGATTTCTTTTTGTTTTCAGATGTCTTAAGAAACCAATTGCCGATGATTAGCATGATCCTGTAAGGTGCTAGACTTACTAAATCCCAGCTATAATAATGTTAAAAGTAAAAATTTTTAGTCTCGCAATGAGTTCTTCTATTTTGCATTATTCATTTTAATGTCATTTTAATTCCGTACATTTCTTTTCTTTTTTCTTCTTCTTTTTTTTTTGTTTTATGTTTTTTTTTTTGCTAAGAAAAACTTGTACTTATTTTTAAGCATAGAATAGAAATTTATTCAGTTAGTATCTCTTTTTTTATAGTTGAGTAAATCTTAGCATTGCATTTGATTTAAATCGTATTTAAAATTTACTTACGATTTTATATTTTCCCTCGTTGGCATTTTCTTTGTTTTATATATACTAGAACACATACAGAACCGTCCCACATACGCATGCAGCAAAGATTCACACACACACACACACATACACTTATTGTCATACGGAAACAAATGCAATATATGATTGCTCTCTTCATCCTAAAAGTATGCAATGCTATATGTTACATTAATATTGCAAAGCCTTTGCATGCTTCTCTGCATATTCCTAGTAGCAGAACTTTATAAATTATACATTTTATTAAATTTTTAGGCCTTGTGCAATAATAAGATTTCTTTGCTGGATTTCTGTGTTCCAAGAAGAATGCAGAATTAATTGCTACAGCCGAAATAGGCTTTTGATAATTTGCTTTGCAGAAGGCTTCTTGATAAATTTGACTATTTTTTAAAGTGTTGCAGCTAAAGCGTTGTAGAGGCTCATACTAAGGCTGTGTAATGGTAATGTGATATATAACATTGCATACTTGTAGGAGGAAGTAAGAAAACTTATGCGGCAGAAGGTTCAAGAAAAGTTTCAATCTATTTGGTGTCTTTGATTGTCATGATTGCTGAAAATGCCTTTAAAAGTGTATTACCGATTTTTATTTATTATTTCCCAAGAGGCCTTTAATAGGTTGAAAACGTTGTTGCAATATTTTTGAAGGCCCCTTTTGATTTTTCTTAGATTAAATGGTACAGAAAGTCTTACTTTGCGCAAACCTTCTAACCTTAATACATGAACAAAATATTTAAATTTTATAATAAGGCCCTCTTAAGGGCATTTACCCTATTTCGCTCTACCTTTTTGAATTCCTATAATTTTCATTTGTACAAAGAAAAAAAGAATAGTTCTGAGAAATGTATAAAAAGAATTGGTTTAATAAGGAGAATTTCTTGTATCTTTGTGTAAGTCAGAAATAAAATGCTTTAATAATAAATGTTTCTTATTATTTACTTTAGTTAAAATATTTTTGCAGTTGAGTATAAAGTATTTTTTATAGTTTTGCTTTCCTGTAAATTAAACTTATTCTGCTTATTGGCATTTAGTTGAGGATAAAGACTACTGCAAGTGTAAATTTTTTAGGAGATTTCGCAGAAGGAAAACGATTTTGTTCAAGAAATTTGATTTAACTTAAATATCGATATTTAATGTTTGAAAACAGTAATTTAAAGTTAGGAAATGCTTAGGAGACTTTTAGGCAATATGAAACTTCTTTGTTGCCTTTCAGATTGTAAGTGAAGAAAATAAGTATGTCTAGCGCCTGCAGTAGTGCTACGAAAGTTGTATGACTTTTTTGGTGTCTCTGTTTTACAGCTGCATTTATTTTTAGTTCACAAATTTTATTTTTATTGCATTTACAGGATTGTAATATCATGCTTGCAGGAACAAAAGTTTCATTGTGTGAACAGGCTCTGAGTACGTATAAGTAATGCCAAATAATGTTTTATGTTTTTTTTTATTAATCATACGCCTCCCGCATGAAATCTCATTTTCTTCTTTTATATATAAAAAAAAGATTAAAATTAAATAAAGTTTCTCTGTGAGTTATTTATACAGCAACGTCTTATTTATTCCAGTGGCATTTACTTTTCAATTCAGCAAACATGCATTACCAAAATTAAATATTTTATGCAAACGAACATTTTCTTTAATAGATTTAAGATAATTAAAGTTTCTATGTGTTTTAGTTTCTTTTTATTACATATATATTTTTTAACGATTTATTTTAACAACTTTGCTATTAAACGTTGTGCTTTTTAAAATCCTTACGAAATAAATATTCCGTATAGCACTTCAAAATAAAATTTATTGCCAAAAATATAAGACGTTTAAACATTTTTATTCTTCTTTAGCAAATATAGTGGCAACATAGACGTACTTATACGATGAATCCTTAAATGCTTAAGCAAAGGAATGTATGAATAAGGATTCACAACATTGAATATACATTTAATAAATACCACGTTTTTATGGTGCAATCAAATACGTTTTATTATCTGTTGCAATCAAATGCAAAAATATATCTTTTATTAGCCACGATAGACAAAAAGTGTTTGCATTGAGGAAACAAAATAGAGAAAATAAAGTCGAAAGCATACTTTGAAAACTGCATAATATTAAAGAGCGGAAAATGAGTTTCATTTCAGCATGAACTCGAATAAAAATTTGCCTGCCACAATCTCCTTACCCTTGACTGGTTTCCTTTTTGCAATGTTTAAGCCAAAATATCTAAGAAAATGAAAAGGAAAAAAATCTAAACACAGAAAATCTATTACTTTGCATTTTCATGTGCTCATTTAAGAGTGCTAATGTATCGGTCTTTGCCTTCGGTATATGAAAAGCAGAGAATGTTTTTGCAAGCAGCTAAAGCTACTTAGCATTTATTTCGGCTAACTGCACTTAAATCAGAAAGCAATCGAGTCTAAAAAGTGTTCACAGATTTAAAGAAGAAGAAAACTGATTTCATACAGGAACTGCAAACTCATTCGGTTTGATTAATTTTACATATAAAAATAGTGTAGAGAAGAAAAAGTAGCATCACAATTATTTTGTACTATGAACATTTAAAAGGATGAAGAACATCAATTTAGTTAGTTTTGCTTAAAAGGATTGTCGTTAACAATACAAGGAGCGCTCATCTCTATATGGGGCTTAGGATATACATAAAATAGGCAGCAGATAAGCTAGACGGACAAGCTATTTCCATTCAAAGCAATTCAAAGCAATTCAAAGCAAGTAAGATTATTTATTACAAAAGTACATTTACCATAAATTGCTTTTCCTACGATGTGCTAATAGTGAATGATGTACTTTGAAGATCCTTTTGCAAAAGTTCGGAAAAACTTCTGTTGCAAAAAGCACTTTGCCAAAAAGTACCATTTAGGTTTTATTCCCATTTGCTGTTTACAACTCTCAAGGTAGAGTTTTACAACTACAGTTTTAAAGTGTAGTGTCCTTTTTAAAAAAAATTGTATCAAAAAAGTACCTTTTCCAAAAAATGTTTGACTTGGATTTTATTGCGTTTATTGCTTTTCCTAATACTTTGGCCATTTCGTACAGTTTCAGGAAAAAGCATGTCACAAATAGGACCTTTCCCCTAAGTGATGGTCTTGAAAAAATAAATCCTATGAAACATTTGCCTCTCTATATAAGATAATATAGATGATAAATAAAATAGATAGTAAACTTATATATTTATATTAAATCCTTTTGTTATATATATTTTTGTGAACTAGAGGGCGCCCACAAGGGTAGTCATAGTCGGTTTGATATAATTTTTGTAAAAATTTAATCTTTGCAATAAAGCTAAAATTTCATTTAAATTTTCCAGTAGAAAAACTCCATATTATTAGATTAAGAGTGCACATTTAGTTGAACTGCATTGTTAATATTAATTAAGTAAATTAATATGACTTTAATATGACCTTTGAGGCGTATAGTTTCTTATATTACTTTTATTCATTTTTAATCTATCTGATATGTGGCTACAATTAAGACACGATTACTATATTCGCTTTTTCGCTCTATCTCTCTATGTAATTTACTTCAAATATCTTTAAAGAAAACATTTTGAAAAATTATAAAATAATTAGAAAAATTATTACTACAAATAAATGGGCTCATTTAAGTATTCAACTCAAGCCAGATTAGATTACTTGAACTCAATTTCCATATTTTCATCTTTTTAGTTTCGTTTCCCATTTTTTATCTCCGTAATATTTTGCCTATTTTATTTTGTTTAATCAATTTCAGTTTGATATCGGTTGTTTTCGTCTTGAATTATTTGTATAATTATTAAAGGCATTACGCCTATAAGTATGCAACACAAATTTTTAACATTAAAGTCTCAAGGTTTATAATAAGCTTTTGCGTGCTGCAAATAAATTGTTAGTTAGTTATTTATTTATTGAGGCTTCTTTTTTTTCATTACACAGAATTTTTTTTTACAAATATTTATTTTTTCTTGAAAACTTAAAACTATTATGTATTATTTTAATTACATTACTAGTTCTTGCCTATGCAACTTGCTACAAATAAATTGTTTTTAATTTTAATAAAAATGGTTACTAGCAAATAAGTCAGGTGCGGGTGGCAAGAATTTTTTAGAACTATAGACTATATATGTAATTTCAAGAAGCCAGAAAAGAAATAACGCAATTAAAACCATACTTGAGAGTTTGAAGTTTCCTTAAAATAAACGTTTGTAAGAATAATAATAAAAAAATAATAAAATAATAATAGAAAAATAATAATAATAATAAAATTAGGCTTTATATGACATACAGATGTATGCTTAATTTTATTTTGTAAAATAAAATATTATTTCTTTTAAGGACACTATTCCTTGGAAGTGCATTTTTTGATTTGCGAAATTTAGTGGCCCAAAATTGTATGAATTTCTCAAGTAGCAGAGTTGAAAGTTAATGAATATTTCAATTGTGGCTCTGTTAATAAGGCAACTTCCCTGTTTAAATTAATCTACCTAATAGTTTCGTATGAAGGCAGAAGTGCATTAATCAAAATTAATTAATAATTATTATAATTAACTTTCTTTTCCTTTTAAAAATATTGATTTTTACTGTACACTTTCATTCAATTATTATTATTATTCAAATGGAATTAAATACAGTTCGAAATGCTAGTTTTGCTCCTTTTCTATAAAATAAAAAACAACTGCAGTAAACGCCGCCTATTTGTTCAAGTTAAACACTTTTATCTTATAAAATAAATAAAGTCTTCGCAAAGGCGTCTGTATAGGAGTTGTGTGTGCATGTGTGTGTATAGTTGCGGCCTGGTCAAGCAATAAGTATTTCATGTCAGTTATGGGGCTGCAAACGAGTCTGAAAGTATGAGTCCGCCTGCCGGTATCTAAGCAAAAATTATTAATGTGTTTGTGTGTATGTGCTATGCATCTCAGCTATGCATGTATGTGTGTATGATACCGTCGACATGGTTCTTGTGCTTGTTATTTGACCAGATCTCAGTTGCAGAGTGCATTCATAATTCTCTATAAATTTATGTACACTGATGTGTTATTTACGATGCTCAAAGGCATTTAGTGTAATATAATTGTTGTTGCTGCTGCCAGTGTCCTTAGAAAAAAAAATTCTCTCTACTGATGTATGCACGAGTGTGTGTAAGTGTATGCGACTATTCTTAATATCTTATGCGAAGTCTTTGAAAGCGTCTGTGTATGTTATTCAAGTGTTAGACTGGCTGTGCTGCAGATTTTGTGAGGAGTTTAAATTCATCTCTAGAGATGAAGTAATCAAATTATTTTGCTTTTCAAATTTGCTGCCAGAACTGTTGACTCCAACAACTTCACAGAGCAGAAACTAAAATGGAATTTAAAATGTTTAAGGACAATAATGTTTAAGTACAGTGGTGACTTAAAACAATGGACATTGAGTGTTAAAATCTATTATTCTAAAAATGAAATTTATTTAAAGGAAGGAACTTTTCCAAACTTTTATTCCAATGGATGACTCAGATCACTTTATTGTGTGCAAAAATTATTGAATAAATTTTTCTTAAAAGAAAAGTTTTTCTTTCTCATTTTAAAGGCCATTGCGGACCCTACTTTTACTTACCAAGAAGCACAAAGTGATTAATTTTAATGCGAAATTCTCATCGTTTCTTAAATCTTCACCAATGTCAAGCTTTCATTAAATCAGTTAAAATAAAACTCAAATTCGTTTATACTAGACTTCAATCAAATAGGAGTTTTTCCAATACCATAGCAAAGGGAACACTGGTACTAGGGCGAAAGGGGTAATAATGGTAAAGAAGGCAGGTGATGAAAAAGCATATAGCAAAATCAGTTTTGCAGCGATTCTTTTTCCGATATCGATATTGCTAAGTCACACTTGCCGTAAAGGGATATTGGTGGAGAAGTATCTTTAGTATTCGTCTCTGTGGTCGAGCGGTTTGGTGGTTGTTAATCTGTTTTCCCTTGTATTCCATTCATTGCTTTACTCTCCCATTAACACAGTGTTTCAGATGAACTAAAAAACAGGGTATACATGCCGTCATATATATTATCATTGATTTAAATTGTTTTTGCCATTCATTGTGGGATATAAATTTTAAAAGCTTTTAGCAAATGGAAAATTGGAGCATACAAAATTTATATCAGAAGTATTTAAAATATTCACAATTTAATTATTCCTTTTAAAAACATTCCATCTACAAAATATTAATATCAGATGTCTATATCTTTTCCTTGTTATTGCCATTTTTAATATTTTATTTTCTGTAAATAGTAAATATTTTTCATTATATTAATGCACCTTTTCATTAATATTATGAACTCTTATATTGAATACAGTAAAATCTCTCCAATAACAGCATAACCTGGCACTGACTTGCAGCACATTTTTAACATTCATGCACATTTTTTTCATAATATTTCTTGTTTGTAACTGATTTGTGGCCACAGCCGGTTAGGTGCCCACTTGCTGTGCAACTTTTTTTTGGTCCTTCATTTAAACTTTGAACCTTCACTCATTTATTTAGTCATTTGTTATTGTATTAATTTCTTGTTTTGGCTTATTCGTTTAAACAGATTTTCACATAATTTTTCATTTCTGTAGCTCCAGGTCTGCCCATTATATGCATGCGTAGCTGCATACACTCATAAATTTTCCTTTGCTGAGATTTTTTCTCTAAAAGTTTTAATGAAAGATACTGTTAAACGAGAGCGGGTGTAAAAGGAAATATAGCTGAAAACTAACCAATGCTTAAATTAATGTTTGGGTCCATGAATGGCATGGGTCTCTCCCTATTTGAGGACCAGAGACAGGCAATAACTAAAATCCATCTGTGTGACATATTTTTTTGACAAGTTGCATTTTCTTCAACCGAACAAAGAGAAAATGTATTTACATAATATTTGTATAACAGTGTGGCACCTATAACGCCATTCGGATGGGATTTTTTAAAATTGGAATGAACAGTACGACTAGAGATTAAATCAGATTAATTTTGAATCGTCTCCTTAAATACATCCTGATTATATAGCACAAACAGCAAAAACAACAATATCAGCAAACAGCTACAGCAACAGCTACAGCAACAGCAACAACATTAAGAACATCAGTAACAAACAACATCAAAATTGTTTTGCAAAGGTCTTCCTGTTATACAATTTTTTTAATGCATGTGACCTGCAGGCTCCTGTTTCTACTTTTTGTTTACTTTCCTTTTATGCAATTTTTCCAAATGCTCGTCACAGAAAGTGTTTACATTCATAATAATGATGCTGATGGAGATTTTCTTCTGTTTTCCATTTTGTATCAAAGAATTAAAACAGAAGCGAACTCTGGATGTGCTAAATAAATATAATTATGTTTATACGTGCGTTTCTTCAATGCAACCATTTGCAAATTAATGCTGAGCATTTTTGCTGTTGTTGTTTACAATTCCCTTTTTCTCACCCTCTTCCCACACTCCCTTTCTTTGTATAATCTGGATTGTGTAAACAAGATTAAAGTAATTAAATATTTGCTTTTATAGTTTTGTTTAGAATACACCTGTTAGACGCCTGAATGCCGCCTAGATTTAATCTATTGAATATTATTGCAAACTCATTAGCCTCAGTTGGGGTAGAGTGTTAATTAATTTCTAATTAATTATATATAAAAAAATTTTTATAACCAACACCAGTTAAATTATCTGACCGACCTCGTGGCACAGTATATATCTGCCTAAGGGAGTAGCCTGACTAAACTTTTTAGCACTGGCCAGGACATCAACATTACTGAAGAGAATACAGTAAAATTATCTTATTTAGCAACGTATTTAACATATTAAAAAAAAAATATATAAATTTAAAAGAGCTTTATAATTTAATTTAATTTTTTTCTATATATTTTAAGATTTTTTTCGAACCTCCTTTGCAAATTGACGAAATGTGAAGGCAATTTAAAAGGTAAGTTAAATTTTTTTTACCTCCTTAAAATATGCAACAAAATTCTTTATTCACTTTGTTTATTATGTGAAATATAAACCACGATTTTTTCTTTCTGAGAGAAGATTTTTGAGATAAGGAAAAAATTATTACATCAGTATGACGAATAATTAGAAACTTTCAGGTTTGAATAATAATTGAAAATTTTTACAATTATCTTAGTGGTGGGAGAGGCGCATTTTTATTGCCCAACCAATTGGTGATGCACAATTGCATTCTGCTAAAGCAGCTGTCAGACGCCTCTTCTTCAAGGTGGGTGCTGGACTGGTATCATTGAATTTTGTATAACTCACTTGAATAATTATAATGCCAAGAACATGTTAATTAAGAGCGATGGTACAATATTGGCGCCCAGTGATGGGAATGACTTTTTTTCGCCCATGAATAATATTAATTATATGAAAGATAAGTACTCTAAAGGGCCTATTAGATACGTATCCTTGTGTACAGATATGTGCGATGGCATACTTTCGATTTCGAAATTATACTGTTGAAGGCTAACGGCCTACTTCAATACAGAGAAACTTTTGAAGCGAAAGCATGACAATGAAGCGAAAAGTTGTAGCGGTTATCCTTATGAACCAAATGTTATTAAAAGAGTGGAAAAATGAAAATAAAAAGGGAAATATGGGTTGGGAAAATGAAACCAACTTTCACATGTTAATTTATTAAGGAATTTAAAAGCTCCGTAAGACTACCGAAATTCCTCTAGAATGGATAATCGTATTTCTAAGGATTTGCTGCAGAAAGTGGCACTTTTATTTGTATAGCATGGCACACAGATGAGAGAAGCTATTTCGCCGCAAGACACATTATCAGCCACTTTACGATTTCTGGCAACGAGCGAAACTTTTGCTTCTACAAAATTTTTAAAGTTATATACTATAAAACTTATAAATTTATATATCAAATTTGCTTTTAATTGCCGCAAATGTGGAAAGCTTTGGCATGCTTTAATAAACTCTTGAGGGTAGAGTGAAAGGGAAGATAATGGTGAAGACGGCAGACGAAGCCACACTTGCTGTAAAGAGATATTGGTAGAGAAGAGTCGTTAGTATTTTGTGAACGTCTCTGTGTCGAGTGGTTCAGTAGATGCTACTGATTTAATTCCCCGATAACACACTGATTCAAAAGAACAACAAAATAGAGTATGCGGGCCAAGATGTGTATTATTTATGATTTAAATAGTTGGCAGGAATTTCCGATAGATACTCACATATTAGCGTCACCAAGCGAGCAGAATTTGTATATATGAAGTTTGGCGAGCACGCTTTCTGACGATTATTTTGGTGTGTGATAGACATCAGACAGACGAATAAATAATTTCTGAAAACCAACAACGTACTCGATGCACATGCTATTAGACAGTGAGACTTGATATGCCATCATTGTAGACGAATATGCCTGTCTAATAGGCCTTTAAGAAAGTTACAACCCAAAAATTTATTCACTTAAAAATAAAAATTTATATTTATTGCAACTTGATATATTCATAGATATACACATATAAAAATGTATATGTATGAATGCATATGCAGTTGCATGTATGTATGCGACTGTGTGTGAATGGCTGCCTCGAACCATGTGTAACTTAATATTCCAGCCCTCATCAACAAAAAATACTTCAAATTAGTTTCCTTTTTTTCAAATAACACTTTTCTTAAATCACAATTCTTTATAAATCATTAATAGACAAATATTTGCCATTCTTGCGACCACACCATTTTATAGTTCTATTATAAAGAGGCTACGAAAACAAGCTCGCAGCAATACAATAGCAAAACTAACTGGCTAAAATCACTTCATATAAATTAAATAACAAAAGAACACAAAAACAAAACACAATGCGATTGTATTGAAAACGAAATTCAATTAAATGCCTACAATATTAATAATAATATGCTTTCACCGAAACCCACAAACAACCACACACACACACAAGTATATTGCTAAATGTGTGAGTGATTAAGCAAACACATTTGCGTAAGCACGAGTAGTCGTCCCTACAGGAATAACTAGAATTGCATACATGCATGTAAAGTTGCATCAAATAAACAAAATATTAATGCAAATAACCACTAAATATTTATGCCAACGCACAGACACACACAGGCAGGCATGCAGCGACGACTTTCCTTACGCCAAGCAAACAACCATAAAGCATATTCGTACACATGTGCAGGCCTGAACGGACATGCGAGCAAATTTATTTCACTTGGCAAATAAATCTTTTTAATAAACCCTCCTTTTAACATGTGCAAAGCAAAGCTGAAATGAAGTGAATAACACGAAGGGAAGGTGCCCCTCAAAGCGAAGAGTACAAAAAAAATAATTAAATTCGAATTATGGAAACACCTTGAAGAAATAAATAAAAAATTTAAAAAATCTTTTAGCAAAATATTTTAAAATAATTTGGGCAGATCGATTGGCCTACTCGTAATCCTTTTAGTTTGACAACCTTAAGCTGGAATATCTAAACAAGCTTTTAAGATCAGCTGGCGACACTGTCATTTGCGTCTCATGCATTTATTCGAATACCGTGTGAAATGAGTCCAAATATATACTATTAAAATTATAGGGTTGAATTGCTATAGTTAGTCGAACTGTTAGACTTTCAGTCAACTGGTTGACTTCAAAGCTTGTCGGCTGCAAATAGCATAAGTTGTGAATTCGATCGCTAAAGTACAGAGATCCTTACAGCGGTCCTTAAACAAATTTTATGGATTTTTTTAATGAAGTTTTTTGCTTTCAAAATGAATATCATTTCCTTTTTGTAAAAGTTCCCAGGCTAACGGTATGCTATACTGGTCCGGTCCAGTGGCAAAAGTTTTCTTACGCATTCCTGTACTTCTCGTAAGAATGCTTTAGTCATGCAAGCACAATAAGTAGTCACTGATCACTTATATACCTCGATATTAATACGAGGTATGATCAAAAAATAACCGCTATTTTCAAGTATTTCCATAAATAATTATCTTGCCCTCTTTCAAAGTAATCCCCGTCAGATGTAATACAATTATGCCACGGCTTTTCTCAATCCACGAAACACTTCTGAAAGGCGCTTTTGATATCGCCAACAGCTCCGCTGTTGATATTTCTTTTATCTCCTTAATCGTAGTAAAACGCTTTCCCCTCATCGATATAATCACTTTTGGAAAGAGGAAAATGTCAGCGCGGGCCATGTTCGGTAAATACGATACTTCAGCTTTTTAGTTTTTGGCTAAAAGCTGAGGCACAATCATAGATGTGTGAACTGGTGCGTTATCATGGTGCAAAATCCATGATTCGTTTTTCACAATTCAAGGCAGTATTCCGTATCGACCGTACTACATTGCGGGACGATTTCATGATGCACCACGCCATTTCAATTGAAGAAAACAGTAAGCGGAAAGTTCACATTTCACCGAACTTGAAGCGCTTTTTCCGGTCTTAGCTCTTCTGGGCGCATCCTTTGGTATGATTGGGCTTTGTATTCAATGTCATTGCAATACACTCCTGATTCGTGATGACGTTTTTCAGCAAATATGAATTGCCATTGACGACGTTCAACAGCTCGCTCCCATGCGACTTTGTTTTCCGTCCAAGTTTACTAAAAATAGTAAAAAATCGAAGAGCACATCAAAACACGACAAACTTTTTACCTGTCAAAAATAAACTGGTACTACAAAATAGCTCATATTGCCAACAGATATAAGAGATATGTCTACCAACCTAAAAAAAAAATATCCGAAAATCAAACACACGTAACTCATGAAATTTAAAAAGTAACGGTTAGTTTTTGATCAAACCTCGTAGACGTCTGAGCCCATGCGCTATCCTTTGCCGGCAGTCTGCTACACTTTTTCACAGGCCAAGTTAAAGCATGCCGAAAAAGGATATCAAAAAGCAGCTTCATAGTGCTTACTTTATCACATGTCCTCTAATCCTTTTTCCTAATTCCCGGACAGTGTATTGCATGAAAGAGAAAGTCATTTAAATTCACAAAATAACAATAATAAATCCTATTCTCTTAGATGAAATGGCAGACATTATTCGATATATCACTATTCAATAAAATGAATATCATGAAATGAATTTTAGTTAGATAGATCAGATCTCGAAGTTGACAGGCCCCCTCTCGATACATTAAAAGCCATTAGTGTGTCCAGAAGAAGTAGTCTCATATAACGCAAAAGCTACAGGTGGATAATTTAAATTGTATTCAAGCTTTTCAAAGCTTTTCATTCAGATCGAATTAATTTTAAGAAAATAATTTGAAAATACTTTGCTTAGATAATTTCAAAAAATTTCAGTTATAGAAAATCTATTTTTATCGACTCACAAAGGATACATACGACTTTTGGGATTTCAGTTCGCCACGCAGGCATTACTCATGAGAACCTCTCCTACTTGTATTGGCATTTGCCCTATCTCTTGCTACTTGGACTTCCTCATAACTGATTTTTGAGGTTGCTTTATAACACTCTTTCTCCACCTGCTTTCTAGAAACATTTGAAGTCTCCATTGGCATACCTTCCCTTCGGATATTAATCATGTATTTGCTTGCAGTTTTTTTTAGTAAATAAATAAATATATTTTAAATGTATTAAAATTCAAATTTGTAATGTAATTGATATATGGTTTTGCAGGCATAATACCAATACGCATTTCTATGTATGTATGCATGGATGTATATGTGGTCATCTGCGTATGAGAGTGTATGCGTATGGCTTGCTCGAAGCATTTGTAATTTAATTTCTATTATTGTGTTTCTTTACTATTGTTTTTCATATAAACTGACTTCATTACTTATGAAAGTAAATATAATAATAATAAACAACTTGATTAAATTACATGTAATGGAAAATCGTCTTAGCAGCTTTGCGTTGCTTTTTTGTTAGCTGGAATCTTATTAAAATGTACTCGTACTTAAATAGAAAGTAATCAGCCATGACAGGGAATGAATCGGATTAGTTGCAAGTAGAATGTGTTGTTGTGAGAAATGACATGAAGCCTTTGATATCAATACGAATAAATATGAAATGGGTAATATTATTGTAACTGAGTATTGAGGTGACCGACTGACTGAGAGGGTGGGCAAATGAGTGAGTGATTGATGCGAATGAAGGACTTGAATATTTAACGAATGATTGACCATCTCGCCTAGTGTTGCATAACAGCAAAACTTAAAATTCTGTTTGAAAGTTCTTTGCGAGGATGACAGACTCCACGAGAGTGTGCCCAGCAGAATCAGTCTCAATCAGCTAAACGTAAACACTGCAATTAATAGTTGTCTCACTAATTCCAAGATTTGGTACTTTGTGTGGTACTTTTCCTCACTAAATATTCTTTATTTCACTAGCAAAGATATACGAAAAGTATCGAATGGAATCCTATCATTTACCAGGACTTACTTTTCGGAAATAGTACTTTCCCCCGGAAGTTCAAAGTGGTATAACTGTATAAACTTTTTCTTCTTTGAGTAAAATGAAAGTGTTGTGCAAGGAAAGTGAAATAGTGACACTTAATGTCAAGAGTACTTTTTCCCAAATGTCTTTATGGGTAACTTGCTTGTACAGCAGATTGATTTTCAACATGTACTATACAGATATTTCGTAAAAATGAGCCTCTTTTGAAAAATGTACTTCCTAAATGTACTTGAAATCCATTATTTGGCAAATTACTTTGAAAATGTACTTTAGAAGTGATATTTCGAAAAAGTGCCTTTTGCAAAATGCCTCTTTTTAAAGCACTTTTTCGCAATGTACTTTTTATCATTATGCTGTCTCGAACAAAGCTTTCTAGAAAGTATTAATATTTTGCGATATATAAATTTTTAAAAGGATACTCTTTTAAAGGCTTCTTTATATAGTATTTTTGGAAATGTTAACATGTTAAAAAGTACTTTTAGCGGAATACATATTTTCATTATGCATTTTTAAAAAAAAAAACTGCATTTTAGTACCCTTTCTGTTACCCTATTGGGTGGAGGGGTATGTTTTATTTTCTTTTCTTATATATTTAGTTTTGGGAAAGTACTTTTTAAGAAGGTACTTTTAGGAAAAAGTACTTTTTCAGAAATCAAGTGTATAAAAAAATGTACTTTTATTAATTGAAGGTTGAACTAGTGCATCTTTTAATAAATTTATAATAAATTTTTTGCTAAAAAATGTGAGTTATAAATATTTTTATTTCATTTTGAAATTCACGTTTCTGCCTGCTGTCCTGCTGTATCGAAGAAAGTCAAGATTAAAGTACAGAGGACGGTACATCGCCTTAAAAAATGCCTAATTATTCTCAGATTGAATTACAATATATTTTATGTATAATTTTTCTGAAAAAGATTTAAATGTTTAGCAGCATACAGGATTCCTTTCACAGGACATTTTTGCTTTCTGTGTAAAACAGACAATAATAAATTTTATCATTTGAATTTTTTCTTGTCTCTTTTCACGAATACAAAGCATACAAGTTATCAAATAATATGTCGAAGCTAACATTTTGTTGTTTATTTGTTTTTTCATGAGAATTTTTTTATTAAATGGCAAAATATTTGATGGCACTTACAAATACATGCATGTGTGTGTGTATGCAATGCACTAGCCTGTACGTGCATGTGAGCGTAAGAATTCTTTTTTCTAAATGAATTTTTAATATTTAATAAATAAAACAACGTGCTAAATTCTTTTTTTTTATACGTTTAAAATATAAAAAAGTCTTTTCGTTTCATATGAAAATTAAAACTTGCACTTGAAAGAGTTTAAATATTAAATTTGTTCAAAGAATGAATTTTTTTGTTTATGTGGGAGAGATTTTTGCAATAATTTGATTTTTAAATTAAAATTTTTATGGCTCTATTCTGTCCTGCATACAGCTTTAAGGGTTCAGGACATGTTATTCTTGCCTTGGATTACTGCAGGCGGCTTTAATAACATCTAATCAATTTATTTAATGATAAGAATGTTTGTGGCCTGGCAAACCGGAAATTGACTTTGCAAATAGTTTTCCATTTATTTATTTTACTTGTTATTTATAAAGGCTTTTATCTTAATTATCATTTTAATTAAAATTATTATTAGTATCATATTTAATTTTTCAACACACAAGGATAAAGTCTCATCGAAGCATTTAATGTTTGTGACTTTTATAATCGGAAATTGACACGACAAACTGATTTGCGTTAATTAAAAATTATATTATTTAATTCCACTGGATTATTTCACAATATTTAATCCTGCTTTACAATTATCAGGACATAATTTCTTGAAACAGACGCAGAACTCGTTATTTGATTTGTCAGGCCTTAATGCAGGCCAGTAGATTAAATAATTTAATGCTAATCATTTGCTGCTTGTCAATTTTGCAGTTGACTATTTAATTGCTTAATTCCATTTGATTATTTTAATCTCTTTATTTTGCTTTTTTAATTACGATCTCAGTCCAAACAATTTATTTGATTTATTACTATCGTTATATCCTTAACGTTTGCTGAAGTAACTGAATTGCTTTTCAATTATTTTATTTATGAAAGAAATATATCACAAACAAATAATATCTTTGCACTTTTATCCTTCTTCTGGCTAAAATTCTAATTAAAATGTAAAGCTTCATAACTTAAGTTTTTAACAATATTCTTTAGAAGCTGAAGGTCCTTAAGGATTTAACTTGATATCTCTTAACGAAAAGTCATAGATGCTGTGTACTTACAAGCAATTATTTGGCTAAAATATTCATTATCTATTTTTATTGGCAGAGACAATATTTAATTTCCTTAACTCTTGAAAAGTATTCAATATCAAATCAAGAATTGCTATTGTGAACAGCAGGAAATTAACATGTTTAGATGTTGGGAAAAAATCTCTGAAATATTCTTACACACATATTTGCCGAAGGAGGCTCTTCTAACTTACAAACAAATCACAATTTTTTCGTAGAAATATCACTTAACCCTTTTGAAAGCAATAACAATAGAATTGCAGAATAGCAGATCTTTTTATGCTGATTTCAATTGATACAAATAAAATTTTCCTTTTTAATGTACGAAAATAAAAAATTTAATTTTATTTGAAGGTTTTGCATGTACTGCAGAGCGTCGCTTTCAATTCGCTGCTTTGTAAAAAAATTAAATTAATTTTTATTTGATATTTAAAAGGTATTAAATTGCAAAATAATAAAAAAAAATTCTTTGAAATAAACAGAACCAGAGAAGGAATCAATTTGAGTTATTAATAAAAAACTTTGTCTTTATTTATTATACAGTATTGGTATACAGCAGGATAATGAAGAATTATTAGGTTACGCCTACAAAGATATTTTATTGCGCCTAAAAGCATCTAGTGTTTTAATTACAGATATTTTAAAGAAGCAACGAAAAAAGTTTCTAAATTCCTTTATTTTGGAAACTAGTAGGAGTATAAATAAACTGTGGCACGAAAACATATTTAAACCAGTTTGGTTTTTTTTTCTGATACATATATAAGGCCGTACGATTTGGATAATTTATTTATATTTGAATCATGCTTTCACTGGGTATGTCGTGTAATGATAGCATTGCATACTATATTATCCTGCGATTTTAATCTCAGCAGGTTAATCAACTCCTTTTTATCGAAACCATTGGTCAGGACTACTTAAATGTGGAAAAAAATTAATATTTAAGAAATTTCTCTTAAATTATACATTAGAGAGTCCGTAAATGTAAAAAAAGAAATACCAGAGCCTAAGAAAAGTTATACAATACGGAGGAATTATTGGCGCAACTTGCAACACAAAGCTATTGATTAATATAATTATTTAAAAAGTAACTTATTCTTGAATACCACGTAGAAGCTAAATTCCAGTTTTATGGTATTGAGGATCCTGAAAGTATGCTACATGTAAAAACCAAATAGAACTGATTCTTGATTTTAAAATACGCTTTAAAAATTGGATAAACAAGTTGCATAGGCAAGAACTAGTAACGTAATTAAAATAATACATAATAGTTTTAAGTTTTCAAGAAAAAATAAATATTTGTAAAAAAAAAATTTCTATGTAATGAAAAACAGAAGACTCAATAAATAAATAACTAACCACGCTTTAGAAAAGTTTTTTTGAAATTATATTGTAAAGAGTTCTACTAGGCTGTTGCATACTTAAAATGATTATCTAGTTCATTTTACAACCTTCGCCAAGATTCTGCTTAAGTGGAAAAATGCAGCAGAAGATGCAACTTTCAGATAGTTTTTCACTTAACTTTCACGTAACTGTGAAAGTATACTTAAAGTGCCGCTGTTGTAAAAAGTAGGAAAATAAATAAACAATGGCATATTATTTTTTTCGTATTACGCTACTTTGTTACGCTTAAAATTATTATTGTGGTTATCCAGTAAATTTATATAAGAGTTAAACTTGTAATTGTTTTATGCTTCTGGATGATTATTATGCTAACTTAGTAATAATAGAGGTAATCGGTGTTCAAATAATATAAATTGGTGCTGAATATGTTATTTTTCACTTCTTGTTACTGGATTTACATACGATTATAGCGAAGGCTCCTCTGACTACGATTTCCATAACAAAAACTAAATTCAAATATATTAGTAAGTCTGTCATATTTTTTTTCTCGAGTTTTAACTCTTTCCAATAGACAGAGTTCTTAAAAAATATTTCGTTTAAGAAAACTTTAAACTTTCAAACTTTGTTTTTTGAGCATGCAGCGCCCTAATCGAAATTAAGGATAATTATAATTGAATGTATATTTGGATTGCATATTATTCTAACAAGGAGTTGCTTTGGGCCCAAATCTATAATACTGCAATAAACAATTTTAAACTCCACGTTAAGACTGAAACTTCATTAATTCAAAAAGAAGAAAATAAAATTATAATATAAAAAGGAAAGTAAAACAAAAACAGAAAAAAACAATTTATTAAAAATATTTACACAATGTTACCAAATTTAGACCAGGATAACTACCCAATAGAAAGCAAGTATAGCTTTAGAAATTCTGTTGCATAATATGGTGTGGGAGATAATTTAACGTTTTCATAAATATATTCATTTAAGACTTCCTTTTCAGCGATTTCTGGTTCTTCTCCATGCATTTCCGTAATATGTGACGCTCAAAGATCTCCAAGGTTGCGAATATACAAATTGCAATATGTTTTATAGAACAACAACAATTTTCATTCGCTAGAATTGCCTGATGTGTCATTGAACTTTATATCCTGAAAGTAGGCAATACATTTTAAACTCAATTAAACTGGTTGTATTAAAATCAATTAGAGTAGTTTCCGGTTATTGTTCAGCAAAGGCAGAAACCATGCCAATTTACCAGGCTGCTTACACTCATTGAAATTCGGAATATATAATGGATTGGTAAGGAATATATACAAAAAAAATATACAAAAAAATTCTTAAATAAAATTTCGTTTGCTTGCGTAATTAAACTTAATATTGATGTCCAATTTCTGTAGGAGCATTTAATAACCCCCCATAACGTGTTAAATAACATTTGAGTTCATGTTATAAATTTTTACACTCACAAAATTGTAGTCATTCTGACACATTGATTAAAGTGATTTATTACGTATATAAAATCAACGAAGCAGGAGTAGGAGAGCAGAAAGAAGAGAGATAAACAAACATCCGTATACACATACTCTCACAAATAATGTGTGAAACATTGAATTGACAGACGAAAGAAGAAAATTAATTTAAGCAAAATGAAATCTCTAATAAACTATTGCTACAGAATTTGTTCCCTGTTGTTGTTATTGCTTCCTTAAATCCTGTACGAATTGCTACGATGGCTGTTTGTATAGTATTTCGCTTTTTATTATTCTCTTCAGTATGTTGTTGTTGCGTAAGTGTGCGAATGAGATTATAATTTTGTTAATTAAGTGTTTGTGCTAAAAACGATTTATTTTCAATAATTGTTTGTTGTTTTCAATAATACTCTTCGTTTGCCATTGTTTTTTCTTAATGCTGTATTTGTAATTGTTCTGGTCAGAAGAAAGGATTTGGCCACATTGCAAATATAATTTATATTTAAGAAAATTGCTCTGCAGGTTACGCATCAGAGGTGTTAATCAAGGCAAACACTTGCTGATATTCCCAAGTCCTTTTCAATTTTATGCTCATTTCATGTATTTCCTTAGACAAATATTTATCATGATTGTTATTGCTTTTATAACAATTATTTCACTTAGTGCTTTTGTCATAAATTGGGGCAGGCAACTTCTCTTAAATACGAAGCACAGTGGCATGAATTGGTTGGGCATCGTCAGAGTCGAACAACATTTTTATTTAATTTAAAACAAAAATAAAACTATAAACAAGATCACTTTTTTAAATCAAATTTAGAAATGAAAAATGCAATAGAAAATAAAATGTTGTGCTTTTGGAACATAAAAAAGAGGGTGGGCTAAAACGAGCGCAAGATTTCCTCAAAATTACGATATTTAATCTTGCAAGGCTCTATTTTTACTAACCGCCTAAACTGCGAGCTGTCGAACTGTATTTTTACATGTACATGGAATGAATCATTTACCCACCCGAATATGTATTCACTGCCCATTTGTATTAGCTTTCATATATAAGTATTTTTCAACGTTACACCCTGTCGCATTAATTTTAGAAAAAGCCACGTAAGAAAAAAAGTGGCCCACACAAACACTTAATAATAATAAGACCTTTTTTTACTTAATCTGTCAGGGAAAATATATTTCTTTTTTAAAGTACTTTTCCAAGTACTTTAGTACTTGAACTTTTTCCGAAAAATATTTCTAGAGGATGTTTCTACTTTTAAAGATTAATGGATTTTTATTTAATGGGAGCTTTTTTATTTAATGAAGTACTTTTGCAAGTAAATAAGTACTTTTCCAAGTATTTTAGTACTTGCACTTTTTCCAAACAAATATTTCTTGAAATTTTTACAACTTTTAAAGTTTAATGGATTTGTATTTAATGTAATTTAATTGTAATTTAATTTAAATATGTACTTTTCCAAGTATTTTAGTACTTGTACTTTTTCCAAACAAATATTTCTTGAGGGTTTTACAACTTTTAAAGGATAATGGATTTGTATTTAATGGGAGCTTTTTTATTTAATGAAGTCCTTTTGCAAGTAAATAAGTACTTTTACAAGTATTTTAGTACTTGTACTTTTTCCAAACAAACATTTCTTGAGGGTTTTACAACTTTTGATGTTTAATGGATTTGTATTTAATGGGAGGTATTTTATTTAATTCATACTTTAGTGGAGTACTTTTTCAAGTAAATAAGTACTTTTCCAAGTACTTTAGTACCTGTATTTTTCCAACCAAATATTTCTTGAGAATTTTCTAAGTGGGTTTTTTAAAAATTATGCACTGAAACGTATCTTTTAGAAATTGTTTTCTTTGTTGTTACTTTTTACAAAAAGTACTTTTCTTGTTTAAAGAATTGATGGAAATATAGTTTTTTGTGCATTTGCCTTGAATGGTGAAATTTTTAAAAGAAATAATTTTTTTCTTTAAAATAAACAATTTTTGACTTAGTTGCGAAGTCAATCTTTATTTAAAGTACTTTTTAAAAGTACTCTTTTCAATATCTAACTAATTTTAAGGGTAAATATTTGCATATTTAACAAAGTTTTGAAAATTCACTTTTCAGAAAGTAATTTGTTGAAAATTAGTTTTTGTGAGACTGTACTTTTCAGAATTGGGTGTATGCAAAAGTTCTTCTTGGGTGGTGGGCTCTTTGGAAGGGGAGATTTTTCTTTAAATACTGATGTTTCAAAAATTAGGAAATTATTTGTAATAAAAATAATAATTAACATTAATAATAACTAAAAATTAAAAATAAAATTTATTTTTAAACATTTAAAGGATTTTTTTTAAAAAATAATAAATAAATTTTTTTGGAATAATTTTAAATTAAGAAATTAATTAATTAAGAAATAAATTGTTTTTTTATTTAATTGGTAAAAAATTTTTATTAATGGAAAAATTAGTTTCTTAAAACACAATCGAATCCTTTAGTGAAGGTAGCCGTTGACTCCAAAGAATTTCGAAGCTTGAAATGTAAATTTTGCGCATGCGCTTAGTTAAAATATCTTTTTCTAAGAGCAGCACTCTGCGGTTAGCCCGTAGTCGTACAGAGTGTGCTACAGAGTACGTGAATTCCTGCCTGTGAGGCTTAACTTCATGGTGCGCTTAGCACTGTGCAAGCACAGGTGGCAATTCTGGATTAAAAGATTCAGTTTCAACCAAGAGCATTGCTACGACGTTCGGCACTGTCCAAGCCTTACCAATAGGCACTTCGCAAAAATAACTCTCCCGCCATCTTCGGAGTAAACCACACCTGACTATTCAATTCATGCAAAAATCAAAGAATTGCAGAGGGGCCGTCCTCAGAGGGGAGAACCATCTTACTGCCTACTAGCGTCTGTTGAATGGCAACAGCATAGAGATAACTAATCACTTGACCGGATCGTATCGAGCGTTAGCATCAATGAGATACCAGCCACTCAAGAGAAATCTCCCAAGCAATTTTTGGTATCAACCACAAACCACCACGTGATCTCTTAAGGAGGCCTCACCATAAACCGGCCACAACTCCATTCCACGCTGTTAGGTTAGAACGAACTTGGTCTATGGACAAAGTCTCTAAAGCCTTACAAATTTATCCACGAGCATAATCTTTCAACTCTTTGGAGTAAGAACTAAGTCCGTCCTTGATAGCAGTTCGGTTCAGGTATTGTGCAAACCCAAAATCATCCATTAACCTCCGCGATAGAAATCCATTGTGGGGCTACCGGTACCCGTGCTGGCAGTATAAAGCCACTGGTGGTGCTTTCGGAGAGAACTCTCCTACAATATTCAACCATGAATCGATTAGGTTATGCTAGACCTAATCCCAGACCAACAAGCATAGCTTGCATTTACCTTTTCATTACTTGTAAGCACGCCCGTTGCCATGTTATTTCATGGATAGGGCAGTGGCAAACAAGTTTTAGAGGTGTTTCCCAAAGGTCATGGTATAGAAACGCAGAATACCGTCTCCCCAAAGTGCATATCCCCAAGGTGTAAGTTTTTCACGAAGGTGCTTACAGTACTCCCCCGCGGGGTCCATGTAGTCGTACAGTACATTTTTCCTGAATTAGTAGAAGTGTGAGGGGTAAATTACAGTTATTGGGCCCTCGTGTTCTAGTAGCCGATGTATGAAAATGTTTGGCTTTAAAAAGTTTAATTTAACAAAACCTTCTGGGATTTCTTGTTCTTTTAATTGAATTTTTCTTAGCAAAAAAAAAAATTGTTTTGATTGCGCTTGACCGAATGTCTGTTATCATCCGGATACTATTTGCAAACTCCTTTGTGTCTGGCCTCTCAAAGTTTGTGAGTGCCCTTCCAAATGTCTCCCTTTTAATTCCATTCTGCACGTTTTGATTAAATGCTGCACTTAAAAAATACAATTTAAGACTCTTTTCAACAATTTGTAAGCGTTGAAAGCAAGTTTTCATTAAACGGAACACATTCTATTTTTTCTCGCCAAACACTACACACATAATCGTGTATTCTTTGAACTTTAAAAGTTCGCTTGAGTGTTTGTAACACAGCTATACAAATGACACAAGAGCAGAAAAAAGCTTCTTAAAAGAACTTTTTGCATGTTCGATATGAAGTTTTGGTGTGTATAGCCTACTATATGAGCTCGTAGAACTTTTTGTTTGAAAGGAAGTGTCGCTTTCATGCTGCTGACGTGTTTTTTTCCTCTACTTTGCTGAATGTTTCATTCATTACAATCATTATTTATTTTATAGCAGCTCTTTTTTAGTTTTTCTATTCATTTTCAATTCATGCTAGTTTTATATTTAGTTAAGAAAAAATTATTCAATTTAGTTTCATTATAATTTTTTTCTTTTCATTTTTAAAAAGGGCGAAAATAAGTCGAATTGTAAATACCCTTTCCTTACTGGTGGACTGCCGCAATGGGGCACTGGTGCATTACATAAGCAGATTAGAAGGAGTGTTCCAGTCCACTTGAACACGACACTTGTGTGGTTCTATTATTTTGCTCAGGGATGCAGGATCATTTTTTCTAACAAGTCCTTAAAATGCATGTCGAAAATTAATTTTTAAAAAAATGTATTTGGGGCCAATATAATATTCTTAGAAGTGTTCAAGTTCACTTAGACACGACACTTGCATGATTCTATTATTATGCTCAGGGATGCAGGATCATTTCTTGTAACAACTGGCATATAGAAAAGTTGTCAAAAAATAATTTTTAAAAAGAGCTGTTTTAATATTTTTTTTAAATCTGGTTATGAAATATTTTATTAGCAATAGTTCAGGATTTTCCTTCACTTCACTGTTTGGCTACATTTAGTGATAAATTGCCCAAGCGATTTTATTCTGGAATCTTATCTGGGCAGCCCAAAAGTAAAATAGCGTTCTTCAAATATTGATTTCCAGTATTAAAGAAAAAATTTCAACGAGAGAATTTAGATTTCCAATCAAATACATGGCAGTTGAAATTCTTCTGAGCCATCCATCGGCTACCTTCTGTAAAGAATTCCACTATTTTTAAAAAAATAAATTTCCCTATTAACATTTTTTGAATTTAACCCTTTTTAACAATTAAAGAAAAAAAAAGACATTTAATAGATTTTAAAAAGAATCTGTAAAATGTTTAAAAATAAATAATTTTTTTTATTATTAATTATTATAGATAATAATTATTATTTTTATTAATTTTATTTTTATTACAAATGATTTCTTAATATTTGAAACATCAATACATGTAAAGAAAAATCTCCCTTCGTAAAATCCTATTATTTAAAAACAATTTTTTTTTTAATTCCAATTTTGAAAAGTGCAGTCTCAGAAAAGATTATTTTCAAAAATTGGTTTTTCTGTTTTAAATTTATGATACCAAAAACATCTCAGAATTCAAATAAGTGAATTGATGTTTTTTATTAAAGTGATATAATTTTAATGACAAACAAATTCTTCTCTAATCATTCCACTAGACTACAAAGTCCTTTAGTACTGTCTTAACTTAGTCATGGTTCACACTATGCAATTTTTCTTACACAAATTTTCCAAAAAGCACATCTGTTTTTATAACAAATAAAACTTTCTTAATCTAAACTATGAATAAGTTAAAGGAAATTTAAAAATGATTAAAAACAGTTCCAGAAACGAAATGGAAATTATTTTTATTATTAATTTTTATGAAAAATTAATTCTTTTTTTATTATTTTAATTGATAAACTTTATGTAAAACTTTAGCACATGATTTCCAGAATATTTATAAGTAATTTTAAAACAAAAATAAATTTTGCTTTAACAATTCATTTTTAATTTAAATTTTAAGTTAATAATTAATTTTTAAATTTAATTAATCATTCTTTTTTTTTTAAAAAATGTTTAGCAGCAGTTTTCTAAAATATTTTTCTGATATTTTTTATGAAGGAAATTATTATTAAATTTTTAATTAGTGCTCATAATTAAATAAGAGAGAAATAATTAATTTTTAAGATTAATTATGCCCTATTAAATTATGATTATGCCCTTTTTTTAAATATTTAATCTAATTCTTAATTTTTTTTTTAACTTTTGAATTTTTTTTTTTTGATATTCCGATAACAGCATGAGAGTTAAAAAAGACAAAAAGAATTTTAATTAAAATTTAAAAATTATGTAAAATGTATAAAAATTTACCATATTTCTGCAAAGGAAGGATGCAAAAGCGAATCGCCCAACG
The DNA here is from genome assembly GCA_963402855.1 of Ormia ochracea. Classification (NCBI taxonomy): domain Eukaryota; kingdom Metazoa; phylum Arthropoda; class Insecta; order Diptera; family Tachinidae; genus Ormia; species Ormia ochracea. Next base: position 23,756,314 of record OY727106.1, read on the forward strand.
AAAGTTCATTGATCTGTGGGGTTTTCTTTGTTACATATGTATCTAATCTTATGAGCAAATGAGTAGAACTACTCGTTTCCTTGTAAAGTGCCTTTAGAAAATCCTGAAAAAATTTATTTGAAAAGAAACGCAAAATTTTAAATGTCAGCAAAAATGTTTCCAAGTTAATTTGCTTACCAGCTTTCCTTTTTCTATCCCCCGCTCTCCCATAGAAGAACAAAGGAAAACTTTTATTTCACTTTGCTACAAATAAGAGTAATTGGTACCATTTTTATTCGTAATATCTGTGATAATTTACATGAATGCATGAATTGCACAGAGCAGAAGATGAAATGGAACTAGAAAATTGTATAAAGCATGTAAGCAAATCTTAAAGCTACTTTTCTTTTTCAAATGCTCTGCTTTTTCTAGAGCATTTAAGCCTCCAACAGAAGTTGTCAAAGTCGACCACATATTTTGTTTCCAGCTCGCTTCGCACTAATCAAAAGTTAATGCGCTGCAAATGCACTAAAACGAAAAGCAAACACAACTAGAAAAACTAATTTAAATTTTTATTTATAACCCTAATAAGTATTTCATGGATACACACACACGCACACACACACACACGCATGCTTCACATCTTCTTTATAAGTTTATATTTATAAAGCGTAATTAGTGAGAAAGAAAGTAGGAATAACGTGCTTAAGGGCTTAAGTCAAGGCTTATGCGCACCGTGTTAAGTTGATGCAAAAATTAAATCACCAAATATGTTAAAGGGTGTTCTCAAATATAGTGTAAAAACCACTAGATATGCATTTTAATATTAAGCGTTTTTTCCTAAGTGTTAGGCTCTTAAGCAATTGGAAAAGATATTTTAATAGGTTGGCCACATCTGAGGTCACATTACTAATATATATATATTTTTTTGTTGGCTCGTACGGGCTTTAATAAAAAATAATAATTATCAAATTTAGCTGTGAAGATGTTATTATTGGACTAGATATTTGCATGAACCAAAAATTTTTTTTATTAGTGAGTCTTTTTTCTGAACCGCAGCATAAGTTCGAATTTTTCTATACCTCATTATCTGAAATCAAAACTTAAATTTAAAAATTTCCCTGCATATTTTTTTTATATTCTTGTTAATTGAATCGTGTTGCATAGTTTTAGGCGAAATATTTTGTACACCTCAACCTTTTGTTTGATTTGATATTCCTTCGTTATGAAAGCAAAATTTAATTTCCTTTAGAAAATATATAAAAAAAAAATTAAAAAGGGCGGCAACATGGGCATGTTAGTTTTTGATTCTAAAAAATGCTATCACTCAAAATCTAAGTAAAATTTGAACTAATTCAAAACGGTTTTGAAAATACAGAGTGCTGACGATTTAATTGTTAGCCCAAAATGGGAATTGCTAAGAAACGAAGTTCTTGATTTTAATACGATGTTGGTCCCAAGTGGAGACCAATAGATTTTTTTAGTTCATACATTGAACTGAATATAGAAGTATATTGAAATTACTAAAAAGAATCTGTTGCTAAAAAAAGGCAGTTAGGGCCTTTCGACTTGAGACGAACGACACACATATAAAAAATTTATTTATTCCCGACAAAAATTTATTTATTTATCACTAGTTTGTTGCATGCAAATGCTTTTGTATTAGAATTCTCGAGGGCTTTTCTATGTGCGATTTAATTTTTGGCCAGTATTTCTATTCCCAAAGAGAGCGGAAGTGCCTTCAAGCATATACAATGCAATGTTAGGTTTCACATTTTTACTCAAACTGATGTTAAATATATAAGGTAAAGTGTTTGGAAATCCTTGCAAAATCTTCTTTCCGGCTCCGTAGCCCGTATTGGCGCTGGCTTTCATAGTTGGCTAAATTTGTTTTCTCAAAGAGGCTTCACTTCCGAATTCTTTAACATGCCATTACTCAAGTGTTATACGGATTTGCAATAAGTTATGGGAAGCTTTTTCTGGCAGCCAGTATTGGCCAATATTTTGTTTCCTAAAGGGGCCAAATTCAAATACATGTATAAGTACATGTCAAAAAAATTTTAATTAATGTTTAATGTTTTGCGTCAACATTTTCACTCAATCTTATATAATTTATTTTTTATTTCCGAAGTGAAATTGATTCATATAAAAATTCATAAGAAAACATTTTCAAAAAAGAAAAATTTATAACTTTAAATTATTTTAAAAATAAAATATCGGTTTTTGTCGCCTTGCTGTATTTAGCCTATAAAATGGGTCCTGAAAACAGTTCGCTGGCTTATTGATTTGAAAGCTTGCTTTCAGCATTCTCAGATTTCTCTAAAGAACTACCAATTTGTCAAATATTTTGGTTGGCAATTACTGATTGCACGATATTTTCATTCGAGAAATCATAAGTAAATTATTTTTTAGTGTGTGACTTCTGCACCGATTTCATCGTTTCCAAAAATTTGGCCGTCAAATATTTTTGTTCGGAACGTATGAGTTATTTGGAAGCAGGCGCATCATAATTTCTATGCTGAGCTGTGCCATCGCTGCTACATCTAATTGTGAATTTCCATTGTATAAATTTTTGTCGACTTAAGGATTTTGTATTTGTATTGTAGAAATTGTAACCAATATTTTTCACTACTCTGGCAACGTTAATATTTTACAATATCATCAAGTCGTCTCCACGCAAAAGCCACCCGCCAAGTTATTTTGTGTAACGTTTAAATGAAGAAAAAAGTTTACTGCGGAAAAAGCACATTTTCAAACTGTTTTGAAATTTAAATGCCTGTTTAACTGAATTATCAGATTTGTCTGCTTTAGGGAGGTTGTACTGTATTTAAAAATAATGTATATTCTGTTGAATAGTAATTAGAAAAAGTAGTGCTCTTTTAAATTTTAATAACTTAATAATTTGTTGCAATCTTGAATGTCCTGGTGCAATTAAAAATTAATTGATATAACAAAATTATTAATCATTCACAATAACTTGTCAACTCACTATATAGAATAAGAATGATTTTGTTATCATACACAAATCACTTTTTTTTATTGATATAAAATTTATTTCCATTTACATTTTTTTAAATTTGCAGTCTAAAATCTTTTGATTGATTGATCTTCTGATTTATTTTCAATTGAAGCATTTAAAATATTTAAATTGATGGAAAGAATTTAATGATTATACTTTATTGTTTGCCCAACAGATTTACTTTTATGATTTTATTTTTCCTAATCTTTCAAGATTGAAATACATCTTTTCAAGAGAAAACATTTCCAGTTTAATATTTTCAAAAGGAATAGAATTTTACTTTCTGCTTTCTTATAAATGTTTATTAAAGCTTTCCGAACGTGAGAGTGTGTGTTTCATTCATAAGATTTTTCTGCTGCTTTCACTTTCATTTATTGCTCTACTAAATATTATTGTTGCTGTTTTATTTTTCATTTCCTGCTGTTGCTCTTTCCTCAAATATTCAATTTAATTTTCTGGCAACAGGGGCTCTTGTTTATACACTTCCCTTATGATTTATGCGCACAGTGTTAAGTCATGTCATAACATAATAGACACGAATTTCTTGTCAAGTATTAAGTTGAATACGGCAAAACAAACAACACGTTCTTTTTATTAAATATTTTGCAAAACATCATGTATGAAATGAAATAAGAAATACTCATTCTTCGCATTCGTTTACATGGTATAAATTAAACGTAACAAATGAAGTTAATTTCAAAGCTAAAGATGAAATTTTACTGGCACAGCATAGGACGATGTTCTTTTGAATAGACTGACTTGCTCTGGTTTTTGGGCAATACAAATTTGAGAGAGAATAAATTAGGCGAAGCGAATGATTTGAGAATTTTTAATTTCGATGACAGCACAAAGCGAAGTAATTACATGGAATTAATTATAAAACTGTTTGATCGTGTCAGAAAAAAAAGAAAATTAATTTCATTTATTATTTATTCCTCAACACATAACAAAATCATGCATAAATATCTGCTCTAATTATCTGATGACGATCTCCAAATAATAAACGCAATTGCCTGCAGTCTTCTAGTCTTTTAATTAAACTTTTGACATTAATGATTTTAAAGGGATTTTCACATCCTGCATGCTGCATATAAATGCACATACACGCGCACATAAAAGCCATGAGTCCTGCGAGCTTAAACATCGAGTCGTGTTAAAATGGTATGTTGTTAATTTAATTTGGCATTAAATAAGCAACTGACTAATAATGAAAAAAAATATATATATATAAAAAAAATCAGAATAATAATAATACAACTGCCACTAATCCAAGCAAATTGACAAAATGAGAATGCACGCGTGCGAGGGCAGGCCTTGAAGAATATTTTTTAATTGAAGGCTGACAATAAATAATTATTGAAATGGCAGATTTTTCTTCAAATATAAAAATATTTTTTCAATTTAAATTTAAATTCCTTAAATAAATTTTGGTCAGGTGGATTTTTAGAGCAAAGTGAACAATCGAAATAATTGGGGGCCAATAAAACTACGTTTACACTGGCATAGAGAATAAGTACTTTTTCAAATTTTGTAACTAGTGACAAGCGCTATAGCCCACTTATACTAGATGGCAGACCTGTTCTACTGAACCTCAAAATATTCCAATACGTTGTAAAGGTTTCTTGATTTAAAATCAGGGTGGTATTAATTTCACCCAACGATTCTTTATAGCATTGGCGGCCAGCTTAGGCGCAGAACCAAGTTTTACTTCGTCAAGATGTTTTTGAATGTTTTTGAATGTTTTTGAATGTAAAATAAACAGACGATACTAGAAGAGCCAGAAGTCAGCCCGTGGCTTTTAGGCAAACGCACAGCTTCCAATCCATTTGGCATTGACAGTTGACATCGTACAGCTTCGTCAGCACCTTGTATTTTAGCTGGGGGCTGCTCGTTTTTGATATCAAAAAACAGCTGTTTTTGGCAATTACATTTATTTTTATTAAAAATTAAATAAAAAGTGACGACAGTGAAAAGTAGAAACTCTTTTCTTTATTCCTTATATAAATTTTTGAATAGGCCGTTTTCGCCGACTTTATTTGCGGCATGAATGACTTTCCTAAAAATTATAATTCTGAAGTCCTTTTAATTGATTTTCCAGATGATGTATGTCAGTAGTAACGGTTTTTCCTCACGGCAAAATATTTTTTCTTGAATTTTAGTAATTTATTTAGAAATGTCCATCTGTCCGTTTGTCCATCTGTCCATCCTATATTTTTCTGTCATGCATTTTTATCCAAACCCATTAGGGTTGTATGACCTTTCAATACTGCCTTTTCCTATTAGTATGCATACAAATTTAAGCCTAATGTATTGTTACACACACATTCATAGAAATATATACTCGATTATACTCGCATTTAACATATAGACTTCAATTGCTATCAGCATAAATCTCATGATCGATATTACAAAGCTAAAAGTGACAGCAACAACTATAACACAAAAATCTATACTAAATTTAACAGAAAATAACATTATAAGTGAATCAATGTGCAAAAATCAAATTACATTTTGCAATTCGTAAATGGAAATGAATCAGAATTAAACGAGCGAAATGCTATTAGTGAGCAAAATCCAACAACATGTTTACGCACACATACAGATAAAACATCTGCATACACAAATTAATAGTTGCATTCACAAAACTAAATAAACACACACAAATACCTCCAAAACTAACACACATGCAAATTTCACAGTTTCACAAGCGGTTGTCTGCATGACCATCTCGTTATAAACCCATTATAGAAAAATATGCCAAAAACCTGACACATACAGAGGCAGCTTTCATAAAAGATGAACAATTTTGAATTTCAACAATTTACTGCCTGCCACCTTCAGAATCCAGAAAAAACTGCTGTTATTAAAATGATAAATTTAGTATTAGTGCGCCGCAGTCACACGTTTTTCAGTTACTAGTGATACATATAATTGGATTAGCTATTGAGTTTAGTTGAATTTTATGCAGGTTATTTCCAAAAATTATATAAAATCGTTAAAATAAAAATCGGCAAAATTAAGCAAGATCATAAAAACAGTTACGAAAGGATTGGCGTAGAATAAAAAAGCTTGCCATAATGAAACCTACAAAAAAAAAAGGAATTTTTAACAAAAAACACAAGAAAACGTTAAATTTAATAATAATATATAGAAATCGTCTAAATAGAAAAAAAAAACTTTTAAAAAAACTATAAAAAATCATTTAAACTGAAAAATAGAAATCATATAAAAAGACAACAAATGCAAACAAAGAAGAAAAAAAACGCTACTCAGAAAAGTACTTAAAAAAATCGTCAGTAAAGAAAAAATAAAAAATATGCCCGATTTTCAAATATTTATAAGATATTAAACAAGAATATATAAAAATAGGAATTTTAAATTAAAAACAATTAGTTTAAAAAGGACATCGAAACCGAAATTGTTAAATAAAATTTCAATTTTTACGAAGGATATTAAGGCTTCCATAATTGCAACGAATAAAGAAAAGAGTTTCCAAGTGCGCCGATTTTTATTTAATTTCTAAAGGGAAAGCTGAAAAAAACGCTGAAATAAGAAATGTGAGTTGAAAAGGAAAAATTCGCCGAAAACCAGAATGTAAGAAAAAAATTTCGTCTAACAGTAATTAATAAAAACAAAAACATTTGTAGTAAACAAAAAATCGTCAAAAAGGGCGAATGGAAAAAAATTCAGCCAAATGTAAAACACCGTTAAAAGTGTATCAAATGAAAAAAATAAATCGCAAATAATTATCGAAATAAAAAACGTCGGAAAATACAGTTCATATTAAAAAAAAAGCCAATCAGCCAATACTGAATGTTTGAAATCAATTAGAAGATTAACGAACACCTTTTAAGCCGAAAGTGCTTTATACGAACAAAACAATTAAGAATTGATTGAAACGATATTTTTGGCTGAAAATATTTCGGCTTAAGTAAAAGTTGTTTGGCCAACTTCATTCTCTCAGAATGAAATCCCATTTTACATATAAACAGCCATGATGCAACTGCTGCCTGCCTTACATTCACATTTGGGAGAGTAGACGTTACACGAGCACCGAAAAACGCCAGTCCAGTTTTATTTGCAAGACGAGCTTGTTAAATTTCGCTGCTGAGCTTTTAAAGTGCAGGATTTGAAAATTGTTTGATTGCTGGGGAACAGTAAAGCGAAAAACATTTGCAATATTTTCATAAATTAGCCTGAATATGTGCTCATTGGACTACAACACTACTACACCACACCTACTGCAAATGTATGTGTGTAAATTAAAACAAACCAACAACAACAACAACAACGAGAACAAAAACTGTTCCGCAGTGAACTTCAACTTCCGTTTTTTACACAAATTGCTTCTGATGTTATTGGCATATTTATATTCGGGACAACAAAACAGCACAGAAAAAGTTTATTTTTTCCACTTGCCGCCGATATATATATAAATTTTTGTTGAAATTTTTAGTTTTGTTGAAGGTCCTGCAGCTGAAAGGGAAAAAGCTGAAAAAAGAATGAAAAGAAATATTATCGAAATTGTATAAATTAATCACAGGATGCTTGTTGTTATTGGCTTTGTAGCTTTAAGCTTCAAAAGTTAGAATATTTTGTTTGCATTTTTAGTTTCTGTTGGTGGCGTTAAACCTCCAAATGCATTCGTACATGTGTGTCAAGGATTTCGTGCGGGGATTTAAATCTATTATTCGCACCTACAATTCATACAATCGAGAGTGTAAAAAAAATATTTATTATTGATACGTTTGTGCATGCCAAAAACAAAAATTGTGTAAATTTTTATGGCAGTAGAGTTTCTTAAATTATTCCCAGCTCTGCAAAAAGCAGCTTTTCTAAATAAATTTAATTTTGCTTATGCAATAAGTTTTTGAATAATTTATTCTAAATGCATCTTAAATTCTATTTATTCATTTAAAACTGTCTGTTAAAGCCACAACACCACAATTAATCATACAGCCAAAACTAGTCTTTTAAAACTAATAGTTTGTTTTATTTAAACTTTTATTTTATTTATAAACAACCAGCTTACAAGTTTGTGTGACCAATTTGGCTCTTCTCATGTCTAACAGCATGTTTGTATGTGTGTGTGAGTGTGTGCCTCTGCTTGTGTAAATTTTAAATCCAAAGTAATAAGACGATTAAGTTTACTTAATTCTTACTTAAGTGTTCTTTTACAAATGTCTTTGGTTTTGAAAAACAAAGCCACATACCCACACATACACACATATAAAGACACACTATCAGCCACATAGAAGCTCACAGTCAAAAACACAGTCTAAGACTCACACAAAATCTTGTTAAACAATAATAAGATACAGCAGCCTGCATGATGAACCAACCGATGTGACAAGAACAGGAGGATAAACAAGCAGGACAGCAGAGTTCTAAAATTCTTTTTAGAACAGAGTTGCCAGATTTTAAACATGGTCAGCTTGCCAAGGGAAATCAGTAGCAGCAATAAGGAATTCAAAGTAATTTAACAAGTCCCTGCCAATAGAGGCTCCATGAGGTCTTCACAAGTCATCCATGGACTCACTTAATACAAATTGTGTGCTTTTTACTTCAATAAAACGTGGTATCGATGCGTTGTATCCTAAGCTACACCTATCCGGAGGCTGTATTTAAATTCTTCTAATTTTTTTTTTCAATTATTTTTCTTTTGAAAATTATGATTTATATACTTAAATTCAAATAGTTAAAAAAATATACAAAATCGTCTAAATTCCAAAAAAAAAAAAAAAATTACGGAATAGTAAAAATGTATAGAAATTGTTATCAGATCTCGCTAATGCGGCTCGCAAGCATTTTTTTATATGCTCCTGAATATTTATTTTTGGAAATATAATTTATATAATTTACTTTTAGAAACTTCCTATAAATGCAGTAAAAAAATCGCCCATAATCCACAAATTAAAAACAAAAGTTATTAGTAAAAAAATCGTTAAATTTCGCAAATGTTTCTAAAATTCACTAAAAACTTGTACTTAAAAATTTTAAAAAGTTGAGAAATAATAAAAATAGCCTAGCTGAAAGGAATTTTCCGACCACGTAAAAACGCTAAAATAAAAAAATAAAATAAAGACTACAAACATTTAATTATTTTTTTTTTAATTTTTTTATTTTATTTTATAATAGTCAACGAAATAAATATAAACATCGAAAAAAATCCCAAAGTACAAAAAGTCGGCAAAATTAAATAAAAATCGTCAAAATTGAAAAACCGCCAAATTCAAATAACTGTTATATGAAAATAAAAATTTTCTAGATGGAGGAAATAGTCAAAATAAAAACTAAAAAAATGTTTCTGTATGAAAATTGTAGTTACAAAATAAAAATAAATAATAACTAATTATTAATTAATAAAATTAATTAATAAAATTTAGTAATAATTAACGCCAAAAATGTAATATCGAACGTATGTATAATAAGAAAAAAATACTTCTTCTTAATAAATCGTCAAGAGAGAAATAATAGCCGGCAAAAGTAAAAAAATCGCCAAGATTGATTAAATCGTTAATATAAAAATAGTATGTGAAAATGAAAAGGAGTCACAGATATTGGAAAACCTTTATATAGTAGAACTAAAACCGAATACGAGTAATACAAATGGCAATTAGACAAAAATTTATTTTATAATTTCCCAAATTAAGATGGCAATAATTTTGTTTTACTTTCGACAAACTTCAACTGTCTTTCTTTACTTTTCTTATTATTTCTTGAAGTGAGTTAAAAACTGGTCAGCATGAAAGATAAACTCCTCACATTGTTTCTTGCTGGCCAAACAATGCATTCCTATTTAAAGTTTTTTTTTTGTATTTTTTGTTTAAATAATATGTTGTTTGAGTCTTTATTTTAAATATTTCAGTTGAAAATTAAAATTAAATTCATTTTTAAGAATTAGAAATGAATCTGTAAACCATCTTAAGCTGTTGCCAATTTTTTCCATCTGGCAGCTTAATGAGTCAAAAGTTTTTCAAGCACTTCATTTATTTGCTCAATATCATTAAACCAGAAACTGGATATAAACTGTAAAAGAGTTTTAACTCTAATAAATAAATAGACGACAAATGGGAGATTAAAAGTGGAAATAATTAATTTTTAAATGTTGCAGACAACAACAACAACAGCAGTAACAAGATGCAGGCGAGATAACTAAAAAAGTCCTTTAAGTTTTAATTACTTTTTTCTATTGCTTTATACGAAAGTTACGGCCACAAAAAAATTAAATGTAGACAAGTGTGAGTTAAAGAGGAAGAAAGTTTATGATTGAAGTGGCCTCTTCTAAGAGGTGTCCATTAAGATTGAATGCATTAATTTGCGCAATGAGTAGAAAGCCAATGACTGTAGTTCCTGGTGCCAAGAAATTTTTTTTATTTAATCGCAGCAAAATGTGTGCTGGCAAAGTTTTCATAAATCCTGTTATAGAACAATCAAAATAAAATTATGGAAAAGTTACAGTGAAACCAGCTAAATCGCACGTATGCAGTATAGCTATACAGTGCGCACATACAGTGTACGTATAGCGTATAAAATTTTTTCAAATTAAATTAGAAGCCGGTAGGCACTATATTTTTGTTTTTATTTGAATAATGTCTCGAAGTGTTTGCGTTTAAGAATAAAATCAGTTGGATATATTCTGTATAATATACAGTATAAGTAAACATAATAAGTATATCGTATAAGTATATAGTATAAGCATTCAGTATCAATATGCAATATGCAGTATACAGTATAATTATATAGAATAAGTTTACAGAAGACTAAGTGTACAGTATATTAGAGTACAAGTATATACTATAAGTATGCAGTGTAAGTATACAGAATATGAAGTATTCATTATAAGAATATAGTACAATTTATTTACTTTGCAGTATTATTTATTTATACATGCAGTATAAATATAGTGCATATATATATGTGTATATATATATATGTATGTATATGCTGTACAGTACAATATACGGTACAAGTAGTATAAGTAACAGAATGTATACACATATACTGCATATATACAAAATATAGCTGCACAGTATAATATAGTACAAGTATATCCTATAAGTATACAGCATAAGTATACACAACACATACGTATAAAGTATATTTCCTTTAAGTTTGCAGCATAAGTATACAGAGTAAATATACTATGTAAGTATACAGTATAATTATGGGGTATAAATATCCAGTATAAATGTACCGTATAAGTATACAGTATAAGAATACGTGTTTAGAGGCAGTATACGGTATAAGTATGTAGGATAAACCTACAGTGTGGGTATACAGAATAACCATACAATATATGTATACGGTATGGGTAACAGTATACATATAACATATAACTATAAAGTAAGTAAGTAAGTATACAGTATATATATAACTATAACAGTATAACTATTACTCAATTAAAAATTAATTATATAATTAATTTAATAATTCGCGTATAAGTTACTATAGTAATAACGAAACATTGCAAATAAAAAAAATTTTTTCATAAATTAAATAAAAACTCAAATTCTATATATATTAAAATAAGAGCGTACCTTGTAGAAAAAGTACCACTTCATAAATGTAATTTTCTTAGAGGGTATTTCTTTAAAAAGGTAACATTTCAGAAATTCAATTGGGTTAAAAGAGAAAAATTTGTTTTTATAAAACATACTTTTTTGAGAGAAGCTAGTTTTTGAAGATGGTACTTTTTGAGTAATTTACTTTTCCTAAAACTTCAAACACTCTCTTTTGGGAGATGTACTTTCTGGGAATAGTACTTTTTTCAAACAGGTGGCTTTTTGCAAAGTTAAGAATTTTTTCTAGAAAGACAAATTTTGATAAAAAGTAATAAATAAATGTGTTTTGACTTCTTTGAAAAGGTACTCCTAAAAAACTATAATTGTAGTAAAAGTACTTTTTAAAATGTACTTTTTAAAGCAGAGGGCTTGTGAGAAAGTTGTTTTTGTATAAAAGTAGTTCCTAAAAATTTTTATTTTACAATTACTATAGCCTTTGAAAAGTTTGTTACTAGGGAGGTACTTTTTAAAAAGAGTACATTTTAAAAAAGGGGGTTTTTTAAAACGGCGAAAGTAATGACTCATTTTTATATGTGCTCCTGCTTTTAAAACGGGCTTATCAAAAACTTTATGTGCCCTTTTCTAGTACTAAAAGAGAACTCTGCGGTTTTTATGTTTTACTCAGATCACTTATTTGGTTTATAAAAACCCGACGTAAATTTGTGTAGAAATGAGTATCCGGTCCGTTAGAAAAAAACACACATTTTGGCAAACGAAATTTTTGGAAAATATTTTTACCTATTTTTATATTTAAGTATTTTTAATTTCCTTTTAAAATGTGCTTCTAATCGGTAACGAGTGGGAAATGCCTGCAAAGCTGACATTTTGCGCACAATTGTTGAGCTGAAGGCAATTAATGTTCTATTGTATTAGACTTCGATAAGAAGCAGTTCTACAAATTATTTATAGAGATTTTAATAAAATTCGATGTACGATTAATTTTCAATCATTTGCCTTATTCTTCGGCATTTTCGCAGCTGACAGAGAGTACAGGGAGACTTTAAATTTTGTAAGGATTAAGGATTATATGAAATATTGTTAGGAAAAGAGTGTAGGGAATAAGAAAATCTTATAAAAAAAATACTTTTTTTAGCGCAAAATCAATTAATGATGAATAAGAAATACAATCGCGTGTGGCTGTCTCTAGATTTCTTAGTAAATATTGCGTAGTAAACTGTCCTTTAGTCAAACCTTAAATAAAATATTAAAAGCCTTTAATGTGGCAGAAACAAAATTTTGTGCTTCTAATTTATTATACTGCCTTGAAATGCGGTTTATGCGATAATAAGGAAAGAAATTATTTTAAATAATAATTTATTAAACATTCTCAAAACCATCACCGAGCTCGTTAAGAGCAAAACTGCAGTCTAACTCAAGGCTTTTGTGCTCTGCATAAAACAGCCTCAATGGTGAAACTTTTGCTAACCGCACAACTACTTCTAATATAATTAAGGACCTTTTGCGTAACTTGCAGCTTGCTAGTAAATTTATAACATTTTCTTCATAAATCTTGGCTGTGAAATATTTTTCCAGTCATGAGGCACAATATTTGCTCTGCACATACAGCCATTTCAATGTGGCTTTTGTTGCCACTTTCTCCTCATCTCTCTTTTCTTTTAAAAAATAAAGTTTCTTTCATAGATTTAATTTTGATTATCATATAAAATTCTTTTGTTTTCATTTTTTCCCCCCCCTCTATAAATTTCTTTCATAGTTTCGTTCATTGCTCGCTGCATGTATTTGTTTTCCCTGTTGTTTGTTTTTTGCAAACATTTGAAATTTATGTCCAATTGTAGGAAAGTGTAAAAGGAGCAAAGAGAATTTTCAAAGAATAATTGTTGTGAGGAAAAGTTAAGAAGTTTTGCTGGTGCGTTAATTGTTGCATTTGATTTCATTTAAAATCATAGAAAAGGCTTTGTTGGGAACTCTAAGGCGTAAGAAGGAAATAATTTTGATAGCAAAATTAATACAATATTATTGAACCTTGTAAGGCTAAACTTCTGTCGTGCATTATATGACATGACATATTTGGGAAATGCAACTACTAGTAGGAAATTTTATTGAAAATATTTCCACTAAAATAAGGATTTTAATGGAAAGTTTATTTATATTTAAAAAAAATTAATCCTCAATAGAATTAGTAAGTTTTTATTCTAATTACTAGTAACTTGTCTGAGCCAAACTAGTGCGCTCAAGAGAATCTCCCTGCAAGGGAGTGGACTTCTCAAGCCAACTCAATTTTAATTTAATTAATATAGTTTACATTTATAATATATAATGAAATTTACTTATTAGCCGGTACATCCCCTGAATTTATTGCTAATTGTTTTAGTTTACTGTGAGGTTAAGGCAGTTTAGAGGCCTGAATTTTGTTGGTGCTGAAAGCAAACAAAGCAGTAGACCAAACAGTCTTAAAACCTTATTCCTATAAAACGAATAATAATTACATAAACACAGTCAGAGAAAAATTATATATAAAAATTAAATTTTAATGAAATTTATTATATGGCCTGGATTTTCAAGACTGCTTGCTTTACTGAAGAGTTTTATTTGACCACTAAGGAGACGATGGCATGTAAACTGGCTTAACGGCCGGCGAGGAATTCTGAGTAATTATTAACCTGTACCACATATACCCGCCCGAGGTCTCACAGACCGAAAGTTTCCACTATATGAAATATTACTTTTTTGAGATAAAACCTTAAAAAAACTATTTTTATTTAAACTCGATGATATAGAAAAAAAATATGACTATTCATTAAATTCATATTCAGTAATTTTATTGATTTTTCCTTACATGCTACAAAAACAAAGCAAAAATATATATATATTTTTTGCAAATAAACGAAAATTAATTTTAGAGACTTAAAAACACTCCTTATGGAATATATAAATCACAGGTTGATTTAATTATCAGCCCTTAAATAAAAATAAATTAAAAAAAATTAGGGCGTATCGGATTTCATCTGAAAAACAGCCTTGGAAATCATTAGTGTTGCTGCAAAAGCAGCACTCCAATTTACTTTCTTTTTAAAAAATAAAAAAAATAACTTTCGTAGTTTAAAAAATGTAAACTCGGAGCCATTCATTTTACAGAACTCAGAGAGCCTAAGTTTGATCCTTTTAGGCGAGGATGTGATGAGAGCTTGACGTCGCTGTTACGAGTGAACAAGATCACACGACAAAGATTCACGCGAAACATTCTGCGGTTAATTTGCTTACTAATTTGCTCCAAAAGTGATGTGATTTGTTCTAGATTCATTTTTATAATTAAAGGTCCTTGCAAAAATATTAACTACACAACAATGAAGAAAAAATACCAACAAACAACAATTTTCTCTTCCGGCAAAATATAACCGCTTATATACATATAACCGCGTCGGTCTCAGAGATCAATTGCTATCAAATACACACATATGTCGGTCGCGCACAAACCCCAGAACAGCACTAAAACAAAACTTGTAAGAAAAGCGGCAGCTAAAAGAAAATTCAAATTTGTAGGGTTTCTGGAAAAAAGAGTATTTACATAAAAGGCTTTGGCCGCTAAGTTAAGAGCTTATTCCCATAAAACTTATTACGGAGTACCTCCGTAGGGCAATAGATAATGAACAGCCTGCTATAGCGGAGGTCAATTCCTATTTACAGCCTGTGAAATGTTTTGGTTTTTGGGGGAAGGAAAAATTATAATAATAAATTAATTATAATCATTCAAAAAAAACATGAATCTGCCACTATATAAAATTAAAAAAAAATAAACATTTAATACACTCACAAAAATTAGTTATAAAAATTTTTTTTTTTTATTTAATTTCTAAATAAGCTGTCTTCACCACATATGACCCGATAGATAAACCTTTTTAAGAAACTAAAAAAAAAAAAAAAAAAAAAAACAACAACAACAAAAACACAGTGTAATTTATTTAATTTTTAGGTAGCAAAATCGTATCAAATATCGTTTCCATTTCCTTTTTGTATCCTTCGCAATAAAACCACTTAAACTTTTATCTCACTTTTGCGAAAAATATCTAAAATGTCCACCACAATTGCCTTTCGTTATTATTATTATTTTCTGCCAAATTCGCAGATATCAATATAACAATATGATCCTTTTCTGGCTATTTGAACAATAGAATTTTTAACACTTCCTTTTTATTCTTCCTTTTTTTTCTGCCATTTGTCAAATCACCCGCACACACGCACACACGCTCACATCGACTCTCGATTCAACATTAAAAGGGAAAATGTTATAGTTGAATAAAATTTTCCATTTTATTGCTTTAGTGTTTATGTTTTTGACATTTATGTAATGAGTTTTATTTAATTTTACTATAAAGCGTTCAAGTAATGGAATATTATTCAATTTTTTATTTTTCCTGTATGGGTGTGTGTGTGTGAAAGCGGTATAAAAACGTTTATAAAGGAAAAGGTTTACACAAATTGGAATAGAAATAGAATTAAAATAAATGATACACGTTTAGGAAATGAATTGAGCCAGGCAATAACAATTAGGTAATTTTCTGGGGCATGATTGGAATTGATGTTAAAAGCAGATGGCTGGAGGAAATTAAAAAGTTCAATTCGCGAGAATATCCTTTCAGGGTTTTAATACATTTTTATAATTTTTTTTTGTAATAGAAAAAGCCAGTATGCTATAAAATGAATTTATTTATTTAAGTTGTTCCCAGAAAAATTCCATTCCAAGCACAGTATCCGGTTGGTATTTCTTTTTATGCTCTTTTAAACGTAAAAACGCCATGATTAAAAGTTCTATATTTTCTAGTAGTACTTTTTTTTAAAATATACTTTTCCTAATAGCAATATATTTCCTACAGTACTTTTTCCTGCAATTAATTTGGCAAATTAAATTTTTCTTCTTTTAATCTAAATGTTTTAATTTTAACTGTTTTTTTTAACTTTTTTAAAAAGTAAATTTTTCAAAACTATTATATCTGCAAAGTACATTTTCAAAAAGTACATTAAAGAAACCCTTTTCAAGTGTCTTTTTTCGAATGAATTTTTTCAAGGGATTCCCCTTTCTGAAAGGTAATTAAAAAAAATAGCTTTTCTCAAAGTACTTTTTGCAGTAGTACCTTTTCCTAAGTAACTGTGTAATACGTACATTTCAAGTATAGTATATTCCAGAATTTTGTATTTTTCAAAATATTATCAACAATTTCCAGAAGTAACTCTACAAGAAGTACTTTCGCAAATAGGAACTTTCAAAAAATTGTTTTTAAAGAGTACCTTTTCCATAAAAGTACCTCTCACAAACAATTTTTCAGGAAAGTACTTCGTCAAAAATTAATTAAAAAAAAGGTACGTTTTTGAGGATTTTTTTTAAATTTACTTTTCAGAAAATTTGGTTTTGAAAAACTTCTTTTGAAACACTATCATCCTCTGAAGGCAAACTGCCTTTAAGAAAAGCTACTTTTTTAAAAAAACTTTTTCCAAAGAAATGGTTTTTAAAAGAATTATATGTAAATTAACTTTGCAAAAGAGACGTTTTCACGAGAATGTTCTTTTAACGTTGCCTTCTTAAAAATAGTTCTATTCAGGAAAATTTTTTGAAAAAGTCTTTCTCAAAGTATTTTAAAATATATTTTTTTTCAAAATTATCTCTTATGAAAAGCTTTTCCAAAAATGCTATTTTCACAATTTATATTTTACAAATTGTATTTTAAAGCAATTATTTTCTAAAAAGTTCATCTCAAAAAAGTATCTGTTAAGAAAAGCTTTTTTTCAGACAGTTTTCCAATAGTAGAATTTTAGAGGTGTTCTTTTCAAAAAGCTTTTCCTTCTTAAAAAATTACCTTTTTAAAAAGTATTTTTCAAATTTTTGCAGAAATGATTTTAAAAACTAATTTTTTAAAATTACCCTGCCAACGATCATATTTTTAAAAATGTACTTTTTAAAATTTTTTTTTCAAAAAAGGGGTCTTTCGAAAAAGTGCTGTTTCCAAAAAAAGTAAATATTTAAAAAATATTCTGCTTAAAAAATTTGCTCTCTTAAAAAAGATCCTCACAAAAAAGGACTTTTTCAAAAAAAAATTTTCGAAGCTACATTTTTCGGAAGGATTTTTAGTTTCTTAACTTCTTGAAATCAAAATACCGAAAAAATTAAATTATTAAATATTTATTTATTACGAAATTTCTTAACTTTCCAATTCACTTTGAAAGCCAGCAAGCAAAGTAATAGACTGTAAGAATATTAATAACCCATTAAAATAATATTAAATTAAAGTCTTTGTGCAATTTCTACTACTTGTCTCTTGGAAGATCTACTTGAAAACTGTTGCCGTTGGGCATCACCCCTGCACCCTCCACTGCTTCCCATTTTGTATGAGAAACAAATGCTTTTCGTTACAAATATGATTCTGTGGCATGTTTGATTTATTAAATGTAATTTCAATATTTCAAGTGCTCTCCTGAAAGTATGCTGCATATATAAACATTACCTTAGATAGCACAAATACTCGTACATATAAAGTTTCCATTGATAAATCTATGAAAACATTGTTCGCTTATCCTCCGGCTATTTGCTAAAGTATAGTTATTACCTTATTAGTATTTTCTTTAGTCATGTACTCGTATGCTGCCAACGAAATGTTATAGTTTATTCTAAATGAGCTCTATTCAGTTGATTTGCCGTAAAGCATTTTATCATCGAACTTATGTCGATTATATTGGTTCAAAATCGTTTGAACAGCCTGTATAAATTTATCTATATATTGCAAGGTGTTTGTGTGCCAGGCATACAAACTAGACTCTTAGCCGTGTTGAGCTTTCGCTTCATCCACAACATTTGCTAAATGAAAAATATATTTTGTTGATTCAATATTATAAATAGAAAAGGGAAATCGGATAATTGCCGAGAAGCAAATTAATATAAATGTTAAAGAAAAGCTTGGTAAGCAATAGAAGATGCTGTGAAGGAAATTTGTGCATGTGACAGTGGCACCCGAGGCTGCCGTAGAAATGAAGTGAATGCAGAGTTTGTACTTCATGTCTCGTATCACTGCTATTATTTTACTTGTTTTGCTATTCAAATATTAAATGCATATAAATTTTGTTCAAATTGAAGTAAAAAGTTGGACCTGCTTGAAATTTTTTTCAATTGACTGAAAGAGTGGAGGGCAGTAATTTGTTTTTGAACAAATCCAAAGGACTACTGACATACAGTGGTGTGTCTAACAGTGGAGCCTGTACACTGCAATAAACAACATACTCGTAGTTGCTTGTGTCGTACAGTAGAGCCTCTAAATACTCCAACTATACTTTTTCAATTCCCAATACTCGTGTTTGCTTTTTCCTTACAGTAGAGCCTCTGTAAACGTAATTTCGAATAGTGCTATTTCGTTGGTTTTGCAATTCACAACTTAGTCGTATTTGGTTTTACATTACAGTAGATCCTCTTACAGAGCCTTTTACATTACATTTTTCTTTCTCCCCCTTTTTTCCTTTTTTTTTATTTACTTTTATATGAAATTTAATTAAATATATTTATGCATCTCAATTGTAAATTCATCCATAAGTTCTTTTTATTTAATTTTTTATTTTTTACTTACAATATATTGACAAGGATTGCTAAGTTCGCCAGATAAGTAAAAATATTAAAAAAAGAACTCCTCATTGCTCAGAATAAGAAAGAAATTTCAAATTTTTTATTGATGGCAATTCAACTCATTCAAAGAATAATAAAATAATTTGACTTTAAAAAAATGTTAGAAGAGTTTCCAACTTAAATTTATGTTGTAAAAATTATAATGTAAATCGAGGTATTACTGTGAAAATAATTTCCATTACAAGTTATTAATGCGAATTTTGTAAAAAAAGATCAAGTAGGACTAGAGGAATTCTGTACACTGCCAATGGCTGTTTACTGCCACTGGAAAGGCCCCCAGGACCGGCTTGGTCTTGAATTTCTATAGTTAGTTATTCAACAAGGACTTTCGAAAAATCTTTAGTTTTGCTGAATAATTACAGATGAGCTTAAAAAGGTTATTTTTAAGAAATTTACAGTTTTTCGCTCAAAGCGAAAATGAATAAATCAGACTAGAAGAAGAGACATAGTGTTTAAGAAGGTACGAATCTGCAAACGATATATAAAATCTGTGCCGACAGCTTCACTAGAGAAAAACTGGCTGCTCTTCGCTACCAACTAAGAAGAATTCAGGGATTCTAAGAATTCAAGAATATTTGTTGAGAAATCTTTACTGAAGACCGTTTTTATAAAATCTTGGCATGTTAATAATTAAATTTTTGTCAATGAATTTTAAACACGCCTGAAGCAAATATAACATGGAGCATGGTCATAAAATACATGTAACATTACATTTTATTTATGAAACACTTTTACTAGATAAATGAATTTATCTTTTACATTAAAAAAATTAAAGCTATTTTATTAATCCAAATAAATATTCAATTAACTAATTTACAATGAAAAAATTCGTGACAATTTTCTTTTCTTTTATTTTTAGTTTTTCTGCCCCTGGAAGTATGCTACACATTGAAACATACCTTTCAGCTGAAAGGACTTTTTCTTGCATAAGACGTTAATTGTTGGCATGTGATTTTGTTACAAAAAGTTTATATTTTTTCTATTTTCAATATTATTTTCTTTTATTTTATAAAACGGCCAGCAATTATAAAATATTCTTGTATTTTTAGTTTCAAGTGTGGCGTGCTTAATTTACTGAAAGTTTATTATAAACCTTTACAAGTTTTTATGTATCGTGTTGCACAAAACAAATCGCCTCATATCATCTAAAGTGGTTTGCAACATTTTTCTTTTTCATAAAAGAGTTTGCAGATGTGTATGGCTGGTTGGGTGCGGCTGTGTGCGGCTGTGTGCGGCTGTGTGCGGTTGTGTGCGGGTGTGTGGGTCTGTGTGCTTGTTCAAGTTTTTTTTCTCCTCTAAAGCAAATTCCGCTTGTGCTTGCGCGTTGTGATAAATTTATATTTTAGTCGGATTATAATCAAAATCGCCAAACGTTTACACTTGTACATGCATGTGTGTGAATTATGTTACACTAGTGCACATATAAACACATAAGCAAATAATGCCACACCCACACACACACATGAACGAATCGCCAAACGGAAATTGAATTACGGTCATAAAGGAAATTAATAAGAAAAATAAATCATTGTGCGATGAATTTGTAAAAGATTGCGATAAATACAATAATTTCATAGCAAATAAAGGAAACAAACTGAAAATTAAATAAAGTATTTACTTTTAATGATTCTTCATACTCGCATGCCTGATGTATGGAAAAGTGCTTGATTTCATTGTTTTGTTCTTAAATAAGAAATGGCAGGCTATGACACAGCTGAATAAAAGAAATAATTATTATTTAATTAAATCATTATTTCAGAAAGAAGGGAATTCTTAAGACTTTTAATCGAAATTATTGTGCAGAAAATTTTTTAATTAAATTTTATATCCGCCTACCTTTGCTGCCATTGACAAACAAAAGAATAAAAGTTAAAAAGGACGAAATTGTAACAGAAAATGCATTTTAGGGCCAATTTTGTAGTTGTGGGATATTTTAAAGTGAGCAGACAAACGTTATATGAGCTCAAACGTTATATGAGCACAAACGTTATATGAAAAATACTTTTTTAAAAAAAAAATCTTTTTAAAAAAGTGATTTTTTAAAAAAGGTCCTGTTTTTTAAAAATAACTTTTTTTTAAATTATTTTTTGAATAAATAAAATCTATTCAATTTAAATTGATTTGCACAAAATCCTTTTCAATGTAAATGAAATACTCTACTATATAAGATTTAAATTGCATTCTAGATACACTTTCCAGTACATCTACTATGTTACGACTTATCTTATTTTATAATAAGAGCGACAGGCGATATGTGGATATTTTAGAGCTAAAATCAAATTAATAATATATATAATATTATTATCAAATCCACCTTCAATAAATTATTTTCAAATTTATATTCATTTAAATAAATTTATTGTAATCCATTTTAACTTAATCATAAACTACACCTTGATCTGATATATTTTTATATAAAAATTTTTGAAAATTTTCTTTCTTATAAAATATTCTAATAACGACGATATATAAATTGAAAATAAAACTAAGTAAGGTTCATCGTGGAATATAGATTAAAAAACAGATTCCTCTGAATAGACTAAAATACCGCCAAATTTTTTAAGTTTAAAGAATATAACTAAAAAAAAACTAAAAAACAGATTTTAGGAAAAAGTACATTTTGATTTCACAACATGCCGCACAGAAATACAGGATAAGCCCCGGGAAGGTATAATATTTTCTTTTTTTATAATTTTGATTAAATGAATCAATTAGGTTTTTATTCATGTCGACAATTATGTATGGACGACAATATCGGTTAAAGGCCCTTCCCTTTTAGCCCCATATTTGCGAGCTCTCTTGATGATATTTTCCATTACATTCTTATAAATTTGTCTGAATTACTCAAGCGTTTCTGGTTAGTTTGCATAAACCTTGCTTTTTAGATATCATGCATCGCCATTTCTTAAAATAATTTTTTGTGGAAAGAGGTCTCGCATTCATTCCATTGTATTCCCATTTGTATGCCAGTAGTTGTGGCGTAAAAAATTTTCAATCATATTACGATATCGGTCCATATTAACAGGTACCGTTACGCCTGTTTCGGTTTCAAAGGAATAAGATCCAGAGATTTCTTCTGACCAAATTGCATACCAGACATTCACTTTTAACAGTGAAATGAACACTGAAATGTGACTCGTTACTCACTATAATATTTTCACTAAAATCGGGCGTGTCATGGGCCAGCTGTAAAAATTTATTCTTATATGTACAGTGGCATAAATGATATCGAGGAAGAAGCTCTGGTGTCAACCGAAATAAATGCAAGTCCTTGTACAAAATTATGTCCAAATTGAGGTTAATGAATCGTTTTGACCAGTTTCTTGAGCGGCAGTAATGTTTTCAGCCGATTTTGCAGGACATAGACGCAAGGTCTATCATCTAGTGTCCCTTTTTCTCCGAAATCATTCACTACACGATAAACAGTGCGGCTTTTCTTACAAAAATTTCATCGTCACAGTAATCGATGTTTGATTTTGATCAAATTTTTTTACCGATTAAAACACGTTGGTTTATCTAATATTTTTCCATAATAAATTTGCCACGCCTCTACTCCACGACTGCCACATACGAATTGTCAAGACTAATTTGTAGCGAAACGGTAGCAAAACAAAGTCGCGTACAGTCACTCCGGAGACCCCCTATTTCTGCACATAAAGCATAAAGCGTTTTTTTGTTCAATAACTTCGGGTGAGGCTCCAAGGAAATTTTTGAGGAAATTTTTTTTTGTCAACACTTGTATAGCGGAGGAAGAATGCACCAAATGTGTGCAGTCCCCATTTCGATATAAATTGCCAAATAAAAATGTAGTTCCAGGTTCTACTTAAGCAATGCATTTTGCTGGAATTAGACGAAAGAGCCAGTGGAAGAGAAGACAGAGTGGCTTTAAGCTCTGCTCCTGATATCGAAGTATTTATAGTTGAGGTGGAATTTGTTAGCATCCTTTTGCCGCCCTTTATTTCCGCGGCAAAATAAAATAAAGCTTCTCAAGAATAGTGAAAGTGCTCACGTGTATGTTATCAAAAATCTACATTATTCGCCTATATATGTTAAGTGACCACTGGCTGTGCCTTCGCCAGTTATATATTCCAAAACTATTGCCCTGCCCGGTGTTAAAAGAGATAAGTTATTTTATGATTAGGATGGCTAATGAGCCACCATCTCTAGCCATTTTTGATTGATTAACTAACTATCTAAAATAAAACGTTTATAAAATTTAATTTATATCTCGCAACTCTTTACATTATAAAGCAAAGTTGTTGAATAAGACAGCGGTTACTTAAGCCAAATCATCCAATTTATCGCCATTAACTTAATGCTTAATTTCTACCACAATGTCACAACTGAAACAGCAATTTATTTTACTTATTCACTTTGTGATTTTAACTTTAAATCCATCTTATTTCAAAAATTATATCTAATTAAGTTCATCATGTCAGCAATTGGTTGACTTCGTATTACACAATTGAACTGCTAAAAATACGCACACACTCTCGCCATGTTATTGAATGCATGTTATATTGATGATATACATGCGAAATTGTAATGGAATGTGTGAGTAATATTGTAACATTAACTGGTGAGGAAATGTGGGGGATAAAAGTAGAGAAAGCACTTTGCAAATATTATTATTAATACTATTATTATTATATGCAAGATGTCCATTTTAACTGTACAGCATGACATGTGACATGTATTGTTAAATTATTTTATGTTTAGCTAAATAGCTGTTGTAAATGAGGGTGTGTGTGCATTCTAGCGGTAAATCCTAGAGGCCTTCTCAGAGGCCTCTTTTGGATCAGCAAATCCTCCTCATTCGTCGTTGGGCTTTTTACGGCAGAGTTATGAAAGGCCTCTCAGAGAATACCCGGCAGAAGGCCGTATATTATAGGCCTTCTTTAAGGTTTCTGAAAAAAGGTATGCTACAAGGACTTTTACATTGTAGTTATAAAAAAGCCTTAGAAGAAAGATAATTTTGAAGCGATTTTGGAATGCTTTCAGTTACAACTATTAGGAGAGTTCTGCAAAATATACCCAATAATGAATAATAATTTCGTTCTTTATAAATTCAGTATATTTTCTGTACTTTTTCAGAATATTTCTTTTTTGGTAGAGGAAATATACTCCTACTATGTATACAACTTCATATCTGGGAGTATATGTCTATGTATATATAGATATATTAATATTCAATTTAATGTATGAATCAAAATCTTCAAAATTTCTTCAGTGTTCATCATATTGTCGGAAGAAATGTTCGATACCATTCTAAGGATTTAACCCCCAATAGTTTTTTCCTTTTCACACATTTAACTCCTGTTCAACGTTACATATAACTGTTATTGGAATCCTTTTTATATTTTTCTATGATTGTTTCATTGAATTTTGCTAATATTCTTTCTTTTTTAAAGTCCCTTGAAATGATTTCCGTCTTTTGATTTGAGCACAATATTTTTATTTGGTTTTTATTAGGTCACCTGCATTCTCTTGCATTGAACCAGAAAAAAACAAAATGAGAAATGTTACTCCTTCCTTTCTGCCTTCTAAAAGAAGAGCAAGTGGAATGTGTAGATTATTTTTCTTACAGAACTATTGATATCCTTAACAAGGCCAAGGCCTTGTTTGGAAGTTACATGAGATTCGTGACTGACCAAAAAAAAAACTTCAAGGTAAGGCCTTTCGTAGGGCCGGAACTTCCCCGCTGGGTCTATCTCTCTTGGCACAAATCGCATACCCATTAGTTCTTGCCCTGCTAATACGATGATATGGCATCGTTTACATATGGAAATGCGGAAATTTTAAAAGGCTATAACTTTTATATGTTCGTTGTGCAAAATATTATTTCGCTTTTGTAACTTTTTTGTAACACTGTAGCCTTTTTAGCTTTTCTAAATAGATTTGCTTAAATTTTAAGGTATTAATTGTTTAATGTATGGAAAAAGTAAAGGATCCAACATTAAGAAGTATTATTAGAAATATAATTTTTTTATATAAAACTCACATATGCTGAATAGAATATTTTATTTTGGTTTCTTCTCCGTAAGCGATTTAATTTAAATCCTATGGTTTCATTCTTCTGGCCCCAAGTCCATTTTAGCTTGTTTTAATTTCTTTTTAATAAATAAATTTACTTTGTGACATGATGGCAAGTAAAACTGTAGCTCTCACAATTACACACTTGTTAGTGCATCACCGAATTGGAGGCTTGTGCAGGACCCCTAAGGCCTACTCTTGTCTTCTGTTTATTTTTATTATTAAAATTGCGTGTCACATTTAAATTGATTCGACTTAAATTTGACTGCCATGAAGTCAGCAATGAAACTTTACTTTATTTATAATATACAGTGGTACTTATACTATTGATACTATAGCTTTAACGTGATTCATACCGACTTTGTAGTTCACTCTACACAATAATAAAAATGCAATATATTCTCTTAATTTGCCTCGCTCATAATCCCAATGAAAAATATTACTCATTCATGTGCCGATTTTTTACCCATTTTGCTACAGTGACTCTCAAAGAGTTGCTCACTTTGATGCAGATGCCGCGTAATTTGTAATTCTCAAATGGTTTTTCACTCAAATTGTTTATTTGCTAGTTAAATTTCAGAATCATGCAAGATTGATTTTCTGGACAAAATTTATGGTGCATTATAATTTTGATTTGAGCCTGTCCTTAGATGAAATATCCTTCAAGAAATACAAATTCAGATAATGGATACTTATAAAAAAAATTACATGGATTTTTCTCAGTCATTGTTTGCCTAAATTTTGTAAAGAGAGGACTACTTAAAGAAATTGAGCTTTTAATTATGAGAAAAATATTTTTTAAGAAATATTGAAATCAACATACTAGTTAGTGCACACGGTCTTATCTTGTTTAATTTGTTTTAGCTCGAATTTACTGTAAATTAAAAGAAATAACATTTAATTCTTATTTTTAATGTACTTACTTTTAACAACAGTACACTTTATATAAAAAAACATACCAGATAACATTTGAATATACAATTTTTTATTGAGATCTTCTAACATTCTTTGATATCCTTTTTATTCCAGCTTTGGATTTAACGCTGTACAGAAATTCCGATTAAACTAGATTTCAAAAATTTTTTTTTAAGTTTCATTTTCCCTTCATTAAGTATATAATTTGTTTTTTTATCTTCTATATCTTTGTAAAAATTTACTAGTTGACTTAATTACTTCTCCGCCAGAACTGCCGGGTAATTTCATAGAATTATAAACGTATTTGTAACGTATTAACTTTCCATGGCAAATTCATTTACATTACACACTTATATACTTCTATCATTGATATTGTAGGCAAAGTGGTAGTACAATTGCTTTCAATGGGGTCAATAAAATGGGTATATTTTTAGGCGCTCGCATTACAAAAGTCAATTGGAAAGTAATTAATCCTTACAAAGGGAATTTGTTTTTAGAGTAAAATGAAATGATTGGCAGATAATGTTAAGTAAAAAAATTAGAAAATGCTTGAAAAATATACATTTATTTATTCTCTTGGCAAAAATTGAAAGTGCATTTTTTTATTTAGAACAAATTATTGTTTACAAGTTTGCATAAAGTTTCTTGGATTATATTAAAACGTATTTCAAGTGCATGCGGAAGAGGATGTTTTCATTTAGTTATTAAATAATATTATTTAGCTTTTAATTAAAATAAAAACATATTCACACAAAACCTCATAGTGCCAGAAAAAGCAGAACTTTCTTTGGATTGATCTTCCTTTTGGTTGGTATCCTAAGAAAGGACTTTTAGAATTTTAAGTGTTAAAGTAGTGTATACAAATTAAAGGATACAATTTTAAATAAAGAGTTGATATAAATCCGATGCAAAATTTTGTGGAGGGATGTAATTTTTATATGCTTCACTTTACAGATGAATTTTCCTATTATGTATTTCGAGCAAAAATATAAAACCGTGCATTGCTTACTTAAAAATATTTCATGAATATTTTGCTATTCTGCAAAAATTTAACTAACTTCTGGTACTCTTTCAACAGCAATATTTTGTACCATTGAAATACTACATTCTGTAAACATTTTAATAATTTCTGGTACTCTTTTAGTAGCCGAATTTTTAGTACCATTGAAATATTACATTCTGTAAACATTTTAATAATTTCTGGTACTCTTTTAATAGCCGAATTTTTAGTACCATTGAAATATTACATTCTGTAAACATTTTAATAATTTCTGGTACTCTTTTAACCGCAGAATTTTTAGTACCATTGAAATGTTACATTGTGGAAACATTTTAATAATTTCTGGTACTCTTTTAATAGCCGAATTTTTAGTACCATTGAAATATTACATTCTGTAAACATTTTAATAATTTCTGGTACTCTTTTAACCGCAGTATTTTTAGTACCATTGAAATGTTACATTCTGTAAACATTTTAATAATTTCTGGTACTCTTTTAATAGCAGAATTTTTAGTACCATTGAAATGTTACATTCTGTAAACATTTTAATAATTTCTGGTACTCTTTTAACCGCAGTATTTTTAGTACCATTGAAATGTTACATTCTGTAAACATTTTAATAATTTCTGGTACTCTTTTAACCGCAGTATTTTTAATACCATTGAAATGTTACATTCTGTAAACATTTTAATAATTTCTGGTACTCTTTTAATAGCCGAATTTTTAGTACCATTGAAATATTACATTCTGTAAACATTTTAATAATTTCTGGTACTCTTTTAACCGCAGTATTTTTAGTACCAATGAAATTTTACCATCTGTAAACATTTTAATAATTTCTAGTACTCTTTTAATAGCAGAATTTTTAGTACCATCGAAATATTGCATTTTGTAAAAATTGTATTAACTTTTGGTACTTTTTAACAGCAGTATTTTTTTACCTTAGATTGATACATTAGATTGATGATTAATACATTTTATTAAAAGGTGCTTACACATTCCTTTAGCCACATAAAGTTCAATTAGGATATTAAATACCATCGTTCGGAGAAATGGTACTTTTTCATAAAAGTACATTTTAAAAAAGCCACTTTTGAATAAACATTATTTGAACATACTTAATTTGGCATACTGGAAAGAAAATTTTTAAAAGAAACCCGTCTTATAAAAAGTATTTTTCACTGAATGTGTTTCTATCTTTTATAAACCGCAAGCCTAAAGGTATGCTTTAAAGGCATGGTTTTCCTAATTACTGAATGCGAAGTAGTTTAACAAAGTTAAATTGAGATGTATGAGGGCACATGTGGTAATACAAAATAATAGAGAGCTAATTTACAGAAAATTTTATTTTACAGAACAGCAAGTCGAAATAAAGTGGTTGGAGATGATTTGCCTTCACACAACTACTTTAATGGTGGTGGAAGGAGGATGAAATTGAATTTTTACTGTGTTATTCAGCATACCATACACATCTGCCACCAGTATAATTAATTAAGTGAATTTGTTATGAATAAGTTGTTCTAAAACTTATAAAATAGTTACTATTTTCTCAGCTACTTGGAAAAATGTGCAGACTTTGGTAGACTTTGAATAATATTTCATTAAAGCTTCGAAAGCTTCGCTATACAAAATTTTACTGCCTCACCAATTTTTTAAGTAATTATCATTTTCTTACTTCACATAGTGGAAATAAAGCAGAATCTGTCTAATAAAAGAGTAAAAATAGTAACGTAAAATTCCGGACGTGTGTAAAGCGAATGGTTTCTTAGTGAAATGTTTTGAAGGAACGGAAGTATTTAACATAAAATTCGGTGAATGTAAAAATATAGAACAAAAAGTTATAGTACCAGTATAAGAAGCAATACGGCTCTGTTGAGTTACAAGTAGAATTAAATTAAGTTTTTAGTATTCAATGCGATTTCTTTCTATTACCAACTTGTGTATTTTTAATTTTACCAGTCAAAGTAGGCAATGGTCTTCGACAATTACTTGCACCTAAAAATATGCTTTATTTTCATTTATATATGAAAAAACCTTAAAAATCAAAGCTGTTCAGCCATTTCTATTATTTCTGCCAATTACTTTTGTTTCGATCCACATAAAACTTTAAATCCTTTTAACAATGTATTTATATGAAATTGCTTTCAATGGCCCGGCATTGATTTCGATTCTTCTCCAATAAAAATAGAACTACTCATAAACTGCTACACGCTCAAACAGGCATGACAATGATGCTTTTTGTGTTCTGGCATTGCAACAAATTATTTTGTTAAAGGCTCCCCAGCTATTATTAGTTAACAAAGCAGCAACTAAACAAAACTAACAAGAAATTAAAAAAAGGGTTTTTTTTTGCTGCGGCTGTGAGTTTATTATATTTGTTACATTTTGTGCTATTTCAGCTAAGGGAGGACCCGGAAACCGACCATAATCAAGCGAACTTAAAAGAGAAAAGTAAAAACTGAGAAAAAAAAATTGGAAAATACAAACATTAGTTCCTCTTGAAGTTGAAAAATATAAAATTGAATTTTTGCTGACAGCATTTTCAATTTTCATGTACTGCAGCTTGATTGAGTTGAATGTATGGGCACAAGCAGCAGTGCGAAGCCAACTGTGCTCTACTCTTCTCTTACTTATGCATCAATGAAGCGCATCTTTTCGTTATAGAGTATAAATGCTTTTTCCTTGATTTTATTATTTTATATATTTTTTTGTTGTTGTTGTTTTTAGTTTTGCACAATAATTTTGTTCTTAAATGACAGAGTACTCGAAAAATTTCATAGAAATTTTTATTTCTTTCGTAAAGCTTAAAGGACGACATAAATCCAAGAGCAAACGTTTAGATAAGAAATAAAATGAGAAAGAAATTTAGCAAAAAATATATTTAAACAGAAAGCTTTCCAAAATCAAAGTCAAAAAATTTAAGCAACTGTCTATTGAACTTTTAAAATTTCCTCCCCTCTTTGCACTCTTAAGGAACTTTCTGTACGATTTAATTTATGCATAATTATACTTTTACTTCTAAGCCCCAAACACTTGCTTGTTTTACTTATACCAACATAAAGTTCACACTAAAGCAAGCCAATTAATATTATCATGCAGGGTACTAGAAGCACTCCTTTAACAAAAGCATTTTATTGTAGCCTAAAGTTATGCTTTAATATTTTACGAAACTCTCTATTCACTCGCACATTCATTAAATTTGGTTTGCTATAGTTCTGCTGTATTCAATTCCATTATATTCAATTCCGGAGTCGTGTAGCTGCTATCCTTCTTGCTGTTGCTCTTGTTTATTTGTCTAAAATACAAAATATTATAGATTCATTGCTTAATACTGATAAGGCAACTAATTAGTTATTCGTAGTTAATTAAGCATTTTGTACAAATGAAATGCTTAAATAATGAATAAATAATTTTTTATTTTTTTTTCTTGCAGCTATCAAACTTTGTTAAGTGAGCAATAATTTAATTATTTTTCTTTACTATTCAGCGTTTATTGCTTTAAATAATTTTGTATAAATATTGTTTGTTGCTTTCATATGGCAGGCAGTTTTGTGGGGGGAAATTCGGATATTTACAAATACAAATAAAATAATAACGCGTAATTGGCATCTCGTTAGTAAGTACCCTTTCACACACATACCATGTCTTGAGTTTTTAGCTGAAGAGAACAGATGGTGGTCTCACCAACAAGTTTAAAAAAAATGTTGTACTTGAAGTTGGCAGCAGGTGTCAAAACCCAAATAAACGTGAAAGGCATGAAAGCGAAACTTGATGAACCAAAAACAGGGAGATCAGAAGAACTGTGAAGAAAAACTGATGAAGTACGCCCAAAGTGTATGAAAGGAGACTAAGTAAATTGTACATTATTTGGTGCGTGTTTTTAGGCTGAACATTTTAATATGATGTAAAAGACATTTTTCTAAAAAACAACTCTTCCTCTTATTTCATAATGCAAACAAGCATATTTTTTTAACATTTTTGAATCTTCATTTTGACCCGTCATTTTTCTTTTATTTTTCTTGTACGAAGACTAGACTTCACTCCATAGGAATTTATTAAAGGCATCGTACTCACTCTTGCCTAATGAAATCAATTTTAACGCAAAAAAAATTTATCGGTTCTTGATTGTAATGTCGGAATTATAATTTTAGCAGGTTTTAAGCGGCAATAAAAGTTCCTGCAAAAAGTTCCCTGAGGAAAGTTTTGATTATAAACTAATGCAGGTCCAGGGTACGGCCTAAAGTCGGTATTACAAAAAATCGCTTTAGAATATTAAAGTTCTGCTGTGGATCTGATGCAACTGTAAAAGTTACTTTTCGTAGTAATAAAATAGAAAATCATCAATTTAATGAGCCCTTGTATCCTGGGGCCTGGTCTAGTCAAAAATCGATTTTCATTATTTCTTTCCCATTTTCACTCCTTATGAATCACTCCACTTTCAAGTCTTATGCAATAAAATTGCTGCATGATTTTTAGTAACGATTGCCTGAATTATTATCGTTGATTTCTGTAAGAAGTTCGTATTCTGGTTTTGGAAATTTAAAAAAAAAATTTTTTTCTAATTTCGCATTCAATATTCAATTAAATATAAATTCAATATTAAGTGTTATTAAACAATTAATATATTTTTTAACAAAAATTTTGCATTTAATTTGCTTACCGAGCATTACTTGCAGGTATTTTGTGCAAAAATATTTGGTTTAACTTTTTGAGTTGTAAAAATTTTTATTAAATGGATGTTTAAAATATCAACTCTTTTAATTGAAGAAGTAGCACTGAATTTTTAGAAGAGGATTTTCTTTGCCTTTTTTAAATTGAAATCTTTAATTTTATTTTATTAAAAAAAAGCTCGCTGGTTAAAGCTAATTCTTTTAGAAGAATATTATTTCCTTAATTTTTGGACATTACAAACATGGGCGTATATCCAGGAGTAGCGGCTGTACCTAATGAAAAAAACTTACTTCTATATATTGCTACTTCTTCCGTATCGATTAAATGTTATAGTAGGCCGGATAGGCTTAATTGCATGGCTAAACTTAAATCTCTATATTTTATTTAGTTCGCTGATTTTTTTTATTAGAAAACTGAACCGGACAGCAACAATTGTGCATATCCTGTAAAAAGGATAATTTTTCCTACGGACAAAAGTTAATATTTTCAAAAAATTTATGTAAACAGAAATAAAATTTAAACATTTAAATATATGGCTAACTAGGATTGCCTATATGTCGGAAAGGGTTACAGTGGGCAATTGCTGGAGCCTCCTTTGCCTTGTGTGCACTTTAATCTATACAACTATTTTATTAGTTTGCCTGGCGGCATGTCTTGTGTTTTAGAAACACTGCATTCTTTTTTAGAGCAAAATTGAACCTCCTTGATGTTCCAGATGATGTAAGCAGATCAATTACAACTGATTGAGAATTTTAATAGCAGAATCGACACATCTGTGTGCATGTGACCGTCTTTTATTTCCAAACGCCAAACTTTTGTCTTTCACATGAAATCGAAATATGAATAATTTTTTATTTGCATTTTACATTTAATTATATTTTTTTATTTTCGCGAGCTTCAAAGCAGCTTTCGCAAACCCTGCCGCATGTTTACAATGTAGTAGAAGTTACTCCATTTATTTCAGAACAATAGAACACTAAATAACTTATTTTGACATTTTATTTAATTATGTAAAATCACTGCCAGCCTCCCTGCCTTCCTGC
Source organism: Ormia ochracea (assembly GCA_963402855.1). Classification (NCBI taxonomy): domain Eukaryota; kingdom Metazoa; phylum Arthropoda; class Insecta; order Diptera; family Tachinidae; genus Ormia; species Ormia ochracea. The sequence goes on from OY727106.1 coordinate 23,789,159, forward strand.
CTCCCTCCCTGCAAGCTTGTAAGCTTGTTTATTTTAGCTTTTCCTTATAAACTGTTTACTTGCGAATGGAATTTCTTTTTTTCTCTCTTAAACTTGATTGTAATTAGAATAAAATGTAACAGCTGCAAAATCATAAGATTTGCATAATAATTTTTGTCACTAAAATCCAACTTTGCCAGCTCTTTCCCCGCATTTGTCTGCTCTACCCACAACTTAGTCACACTAATAACCACTAATGTCGGCTTTTTCGGCTTAAAAGTCATTGAATTTCTCTTTACAATAAAAATTTAAGACTGCAAATGAACAGCTCCTTCGCGTTTGCTTAAATACGCCATTTGAAATATTTATTTTCTTGTTAAAAATAATGCAAAGAAAAAAACAAAAACAAAAACAAAAACAATAACAAAAAAAGGACTTTAGAGCCGATTTAGAAGCCACACTTTTTCATTCAGCTGCAAATGGCATAATTTATAACAATCTTATATTCAGCTATTATTCGTATTTTTTTATGATTTACGTTCAGACGTTTTTAAATAAATAGGACTTGGTGTTAAAATTTCAGCACATGATGTTTTAATGAGCGCTCTTTTTTTTATGCCTCAAGTGAATATGCATAGTAAATAAAGCAATTCGCCTAAAGTTTCTGAAAACGGACAAAAATTTAGAGAGTTAAATTTTTTATACTCGTTTTTTTTTTGAAGGAAAATAAATGCAAAGTGTTAATGGGAGCCTACTTCGCCTTTTCAGAAACTTGACAGGTCTATTAAGGCACAGCTGGCCTGTTCCATTCGGAATGTCTTTGCATGGAAAGTGTGTATGAACGAAGCTGCTACACAAAGTAGAGATGAAAAGCTTTTGCAAACCCGAATGTAATGAGCATTGTGAAATTATGCTTCAAAGCTTTCTATAAAAGAGCCAGAGACGTATGAATAATGATCAGCCTACCAAACCGGAGGTCGCACTTTCGATTCCTGTATAGACCCTGAGTATTTTCCTGCGGTGCAAACAAAAGCTTTTGCAGGTTAGATTAGATAAAAAAAATTAAAAATTAAAATAATTTTCCAACAGGAGTTTTTCTTTTAAATTAAAAAAAATATTTTATTAGTGAGAGCTCGACGAAACCATTAATTTTGAGCTTGATTTGAAACTAAAGAAAACTTCATTTTTGATTTCACTTTAATAAAGCTTCAAAGCTTGTATAATAGTGTTTTCACACTGCTGATAAAACCTGGTTTTAAAACAAAATTTGGTTTTAACTTTAAAACCAACCCTTAAAACCTGGTTTTACCATACAAAATAATTCTCATAAAACAATTTTAAAACCTTTTTTGAATTGGTTTTAAGTAGATTTTATAATATACAACCTTGTTTTATTCAGTGCTACCAAGTTAGAAAGATTGAAAACAGCACACAATCACAATTCACAAATATTCATTCACAATATGTAAAATCATTTCAATTTTAGAGCACATTTTTAAAATTTCTTATTTTTTATATAAACAATAACAGCTGTCGTACAGTATGTCAAATAAATGTGGGAAGTATAATTACAACAAACACACCTATTTCTACAAAAAATTTATTTTATCATTAACAAATTTATTTGACAAAATTAAAATTCTGATTTTATCAAAATTGTAAATGAACACAAAATCAGCTGTTTGTAGGTTTTAAGTTAAAACCAGGTTTTAACTTTAGGTGTGTAAACACTATAAAACCACCTGATTTATTTGTTTTTGAAGCAAACCTTAATTTTCGAATTACATTATTGGTTTTTTAATTAGAACTTAATTTCATCTCGAGTTCGTTTTTATAAATTAAAGAAAAATAATTTAAAATAAAGACCTCGACTAAAACTTCAATTTTTACCTTGATTTGTAACCACAGAAAACTTTTGTTTTTCTTGCTCTTTTATAAAGCTTTAATGCTTTCTATAAAAAAGCCTGATTTATTTTTTTCAAACCAAACATTTATTTTCGATTTACATTGTTTTATGTTTTAATTAAAATTTTATTTCAACACGAACGTGATTTTATAAATTAAAAAAAAAAAATTAAAAAAAAAACTTCGACTGAAACTATAACTTTGAGCTCGATTTAATAATAAAAAAAGCTTTATTTTTGCTTTCACTGTCATTAAAAAACTACGGCGTTAAAAAATATATTTTTTTCGAAAATTTCTTTTTGAAAATCATAAATGCCAACCCACTTTTATATGCCACTGTATGAAAAAATATTAATTAATAAAAGTAAAAATAATTTTGATTAATTTAAAGTATTTCCGAAAACATTTTTAACACTTCTGGAATGTCGGTTAAAGAATTTGTGTTCAGACTACATGATCTATGCATCCTACTAAATATTGATTGTTTGCCATACTGATTTCCCCCACTTTCCTGCCGCCGGATGCTCATTAATATTGCTACTTTATGCTCCCTTGCGAGTCTAATTTTGCATTTTCATTGCGTGAGGGAGGGTTACACCCTGCGTGTAGGCTTATTAAAAGACTTACAGGACTTATTGTATTTTATCGTTCGCTGTGATATAAAATTAGTACAATGAAAAGGAAATCGTTGTTACTTCCTGCCAAATTTGTTTTAGTAATTTTGAAAGCTTTTAAAAATTCAAGCTTCGCCCATAAACTTAACGATTAGTAAAAGCTAATGGTGCATGTGGAAGACCAGAAGTGCCTTACAAAGTAGACTTTTACACGGGCATAATCAGGATATGGGTCTTAAGTGATGATAGAACAAGATAATTCAGGCCAGTAAGCAAACTATTTTATAAATTAACTAAGAAGTAGTCTTGCAGCGGTTTGCTTTTTATTAGAAGTTTCTGCGTCAATGTGTTGGTCTGTGTTCATGTGGTTGATCAACAGCAGTCTGACAATTAGAAATCTTACGCTGTTCCACTAACGTTTTACTATAGTTGTGTCGAGAATTTAACGATATTTGCTGTCGATTTATTGCTACATTAATTTCTGCGTTGTTATTTTTAACGATAATAAAATTTATTAAAATAAATTATTTTGGTTTTTTATATTTAAATTCCACTAAAATATTCATTTGTTATTTAGAAAAAAAAATAATTGATGTGGCGGTATTAGACCGCAATTCAAAGGCAATTTTAGCGATATTAATTATCCGATTTTTTAATAAAATCATAATATCATTATTGCAAGCAAATATAATTTTCTGTAAATCGAGAAACCAATTTGGAACCGTTGGAAGCAGTTTTCTCTTTTTCAATTCCGTAATCAAGGGGGCCAGATCGCCCATTTATTTCAATATATCGAGAAAAAAAATTAACATTATCAATAATTGTTATACAGTAAATTTCTATGACTTTTGACTACTTTGAATGGAAGCTTAAAGAAGAAGAAGCCAACTGGCAAATATGCACCATGAAATTAAAAATCATATTTCTTGACTTAAGACGTTCTTTACGTAAATGAGCATTATATATTTTTAATATGTTACTTGTTGTAATGGCCTGGTAGTCCAAGTTTAATTTTTTTGACTAAAGAGTCTAAGGATTTTTAAAATAAAGATATGCTATTTGGCCCCATACGTACTCAGAGCAGACCTCTAATTTGCACATTCTTCACAAATTCTACAATACTTGTATTTCAAAAGTTGTCCTGGTGAGTGAATATTTGAAGCGTAAAATAAATGAATTATTAATTAATAAAATTCATGTTGAATTAAAACAGCCTTTCGAATGAAACTCATTAGTAGGCGTGATTTGAAATGAATTTCAGATTATAAAATATGGCCTTCGAGCGCAATGTTTTGTTTAAAGTATTTTTTAAATTGAATTTTTCCTATTTTAATTTTTAATTTTAAATTTCTTATTTTGCGCGAGTAAAAAAAATATCTGAATGTAGCGCACATTCCATTAACACAATTACTTTTTGCTTTTCCATATAAAACGTTATTCACAATCGTGGTGGAAAGAAAGGAAAATATTTCGAATTTCTCAAACCCCAATATAATTTCAAAGGATATAAAAAAGGATATAAAAGGTGATTGTACAAAAAATTAAAATGTCTTAAATTCGTATAAAATTCAGAGAATATTTTCATACAGAAGTTTATATTTAAAACGAGCTCTTTGCAAATAAACACTTTTAATAAAATTTCAAATTTCTTTTATTTATTTCGCTCAGAATTCTTGTATGGCCACTCCTCCCACTTTCCTTTTCTTAAATCGTGCCATGCTTGCTTATATCCTTTGCGCTCCTGTAATCTTGACCATTAAGTTGTAATTCACTTTTGGCATAAAATGACAAGATACATGATGGCTGTGTGTAACCGACTGTATGTTAATGAAAGTGTGTGTGTTTGTGCAAGTGTGTACTTAAGTAATTTCTTCCTTATCTTCACTCAGCAATCTTGTAGGGCCATTGTGCTTGCGCTGTTCCATTGCTTAATGCTTATCAGCTTCTTTTGTGTTTATTTCTTTAGCATTTTTTTGAATTTTATTTTCTGTGAGCTTCTTAGCCGTGTGATATAATTTATTGGAACCTTCTTTTCATTCACTTACTTTTGAGGCGAAATTGTGTCAGGATATTCTACATTTACTTGCCTTAAATCTACCGCCAAAGCTAAATTAAATTACTTGGGATTCATGTTATAAAATTTTTATTTAAATGCCAAAACGAATTGCTGGAGAATAAATTAAGAGGATTTTGTTAAACAATTTTTTGTTTGGGGAAGTGGCTGCCTTTTAGAGCACAATGATGTGGTTGCGCTGTACACTGTCATAAATGACAAGTGCTAATTTAATTTTATTTGGAAGGAAATTGATATTTTGTAGAGGATAAATTAAATAAGATAAAACACATTTACCTGCAATTAAACGGTTTGCTGCACAAACGCCAAAGCAGGCTATGGCAGTAGGGATTTCAATGGTGAGTCCTTGAAAAAGCCAAAGTGTTTCGCCTAAAATATTTCTTTGATTGTTCTATAAGTTTGCAAATCATATAACGAATCATTTACTAAATTTCATTTTAATAATTCTATTTAAATACTATTCTTTTATTAAAAGGAAAAAAGAAAATAATTTTAAAATTATTAAATTTTTAAATTTTATTTTGATATAATAAAATAAAATGAAACCGTTGCCGAGTTATGATAAGAATTTTCTTTTAGATTATTTTAAAATAAATTAAATAATAATGATTTTATATAATTAATATAATATAAATGTGTATAATATAATAATATTGCTAATTATTATATTTATTACTATAACTCTATAAATTATAACTTTATTATTATTAATTAATATTATTGTTATTGTGTAATAATAAAGTTATAGTGCATAAATTTATAATAAACAAATAAATTATATATATATATGTATAAAACTGACCTGTATGTTCGTGATAGGTAAAGTCAAAACTACTGTACCGATTTTATATGTATGCTCTATGGGCCGTAAGAAGTGTTTCTGTGTAGTTTAAAGTTCATTCCGACAGATGCCGCCATATTTACATGTGTGATGTTTTGCCCGACAGAGATTAGCGCGATAGCTCTATGCTCTGTTTTGCTGAAAGCGTTGCATGCTTAGTCGCTGTGTAGCGGCGTTAAGTAGCCCAAGAGCCGATCATATCTAACCTATTTTCTCGCAAAAATAAATTAAAAACTAAAGTTAAAAGAGTAAAGAAATATCTCCAATTTTTAATCTCTATTTGCGCGATAAGCAAACGCTGACGGCGTTGGGTGATTAACAGTAACAAACAAAAAAAACAATTATATCATAAAAAGCGTATATTGCAGTAGAAAATGCCACGCCCACGTGCAAATGTTGGCGCACAAATCATATGAGTGTGCTGAGTTCACAGCAGACACAATAGGAGCGCCCAGAAGACAATGAACAAGCCAGGAATCAAATTTCACTTTTACGCCAAAAATTCTTTAGAAGAAAATCGGGAAATACGGAATGAAAAACAACGTGCTGCGAGAAGAGCCTACACAGCAACAATACACAATATCAATCGCATTTCTTTTATGCGGCAAGAAGCATTACAGTAAATATATAGTTATAATTTAAAGAAAATGTGTAAAAAATAATTTATAATATAAAAATTTAAATTTTTTCATTTTAAAATACAGAAAATATGAAAATAAATAAAGTGTGTACGTCAATAGAATTTTGATTTTTGGAAATTTGAATAAATAATTTTTTTCTATTATAAATATAAAGTAAGATTGGATAGGTATAAGGAAAAATTGGGAGCCAGCAATGCGGACCAGGCCTAACTAGTATAACGAACTATTAAGTAATTTAAAAGGATTTGTACAGGCAGACGACGCTGCCCTAATAGTAGCCCATAAGGCCATCAATGTTGCATACATCCATTTTATAACTTCAATGGGTTAAAGCTGTTAAATGATGTCGCGACAACGGACTAACAATAAATCTGGGAAAGCCCAACTTAATCCGCTTAAAACCACATTTTAATTAATGGGATGTTAAATTGAAATTTCATGATTATAATTGCTTTCACAGAAATACCATTATGAACCGCAGCCACCCTAATGATCAACGTGGTCAACACATATAAATATCTTGGAAAGCTCAAATGGATGAAATTATAAAAAAACTTAGAAAGGTGTCATATACTATACTGCATCATATAAGCTATTGCACAAATAATATAAGCTTGAGAGAAGTTTGATTATCATCGGCTGAATCACACATCACACATTCGCCATTACTTTACAGCTTAAGGAAGTTCGGTTCATTGCAGAATACTGCATGATAATCAAAAGCAAATAGTCAGGAAACTAAAAATTACACTACTTGGAATACAGGAAATGCAACAAAATCAAACAATAGGAGATAGAAGAGGAAATTAGTCTTGCATTAATAAGCTGCGAAAGCATTGCACCTAATAAGTGCATCATGTTGAACGTGCTAAATATTTTCTGCGCATCCTGGCAATAGAGTAGAACACGTACACGGAAGCAAGATGAACGTATAGAGGAGATGATATAACGTTCCACACTTCTCTACTGATTATGGAGAAAAGAATCCATCACTACTTCTTCCAACAATATATCAACTGATACCCCTAACAAAGCCAATACGGACGCTGCATTAAGGAAATGCAGTCTTAAAGATCATTTCTTAAATCGCACGTTTTTAAATGGCAATTAAAGAGGATTTTATAATAATTATTAGATTTATTACTTCATTACTTCAAAGTAATGTGATATAATAATATAAATAATGGTAGTAAATGTAATAAATTTTATAATATTATTTTTATTATTATTAATCTTTATTTATTTATTTAATCATTCAGTAAACTACGGTTTATATTTAACATGAGTAGTAACCTTGCCAAGCCTGATGGGCAAGTTTGCATATTATTATATATAAATCCTGGTAGTTCCTGAAGGTCCTTGAAGATATATGAATTATTACTTTCTCTATAATTTTGTTTTAACGGATAATTTGTATTGCAAATATTAAATTATATTATTAATATTTATATTTAGAAAGCCTAAAAGAATACTTTAAATTTTTTAGAATTTTGCGGTTGCACGTGTTTTTAAAATCATACGATTTTTCATATATGATAAATGGTTTTAATAAAATAAATCCCTATGCATCGGAAATACAACTAATTGCCAAATCATTATAATAAACGGTGTTCGCCCTAATTTTGCTTTGTATCAACGCCGCCCTACTGGTTTCGGCTCTTCTTATGTTGCTTTAAATAAGCGTGAGAGGAAAAGCAAATATAATTTACACAAGATATGAGAGTTTGAGGAAATTAAAACAATATTTTTGCACATTGGCATTCAGATAATTTTACACATAACCGCTACTTATTTACAAAACGTCATAACTCAAAAACTAAAGAAAAAAAAATTATTATCGGGGAATTTATGAATTCAGTTGACCATACAAAAGCCCTACAAAACAAAATAAAATATTTTTTAGATATTTAGATGATTTTATGTTTCATTGTTGAAAAACCAAAAAAAGGACACAAAAAAAAAAAGAAATCCTTTCAACTCTTCAGCGCATTGCAGTTGCCCCTGTTTGCAAAAATGCTTAATTTCCAACTCTTTAACGCAATAAATCAACTGGTGAAATCAATGGCAGTTTTGGCTAAATTTTATTCACACTTTGTAGGTTGCAGTATTAGTGGCTGCCACTTCAGCAGTTTCGGTATCGGATAATGTACGATGCTGTACTGCATTGTATTCTTAATGGCAACAGAGTGAATTTCATTTCATCACACATTCCATGTGTGTGTTTTGTATTATGTGACGATAATACGAGTATTGCTTGCTTGCTGGTGCTGTTAATGATGGAAAGTCTAATGCTAACGCCCATATCCTGTTACAATAGCGCCAATTCTGCCAGGCTTAAAACTATAAAATTTCCTTTGTAGTCGATTTGGTGTTCATCTATATTTCTCTCTGATTGCTCGTAACTCTAAACATAATTAGCTTAGTTGGCAAGTACGTATCAAGTTTAATGCTTTAAAAGCCAGCCAGCACAAACACTAATAGTTAACATGCTCGGCAATGTTCGCATACATCTAGTTAATCATATTAAGTAACCAAAGGATATTTGTTTTTTTTTCTTTTTCCTTTTTGTTTTTGTTGGTTGTAAGAGATACAAGCCAGCCATTGTTGGGGAAGCATTGAGCATCTTCTAGCACTTGTCGAAAGTGCAAAATTTCACAAGTGAAAACAAAATATGTGTAAATGATAGTCCAGTTCGTTCTTGATGTGAAAATTCCCACTTGAGCTATAATTTAAGGGGCTTTGAAAATGTGCGAGAGGAAGCAGGGCAAATAGTCATCTATTTAAAGCAACAATAAGACCAGCAAATTCTTTTGTTGATGTAATTTATGGGGTATGCAAGTGGCAAAATAAACAATATATAAAACATTAGGAGGCACATGAAGTTCATATATTAGATTTTACAGTGCCTAACAAAATAATAAAGCAGTAAATCCTTGAGATGTCATGTAAAATGTTGCAGTAAATAAAATAAAGTAAAATATTTTCCTCATGTTGCACAAGGCACTATTCGGCATGAGGCACCATGGTAAGCAAGATGTAGCATTGACACTAGCAATTATAGGAGACTGATACGCACTTTGTGTAGAATTCATCTTTTCAGTGAAGGTACAGATCCTTGCGTAGCAAAGCGCATTGCTATTCGGTGAATTTAATTAGAGAGAATATTGTTATTTAATCACGAATTATATGCTTATGTTCTAATATTCTTGCATTAATTCTCATCTAGTTTGTTAAAGGAGAGGGAAAACTAATTGAAATTGATCAGAGGTATTTTAAAGGATAATAGCACAGTGGTGAAAACATCTGCAATGACAAAAAGGAGAAAAATAAAGGTATAAATGATTTTTTGGCACAAAATGTTTTATGACAAATATTTTCTAACTAATACAAAGAAATTAATTCTGATCAACCATCAGCTTAAATGATATAAATATAAATGTTTTTCATCTTGTTAAACTACGAAAAGAAATTTCTCCGGCCTGGACTTGGAATATCATAAAATTTTATTGAACAACTTTAAATACTTCTAAACACCTTAAACTTAACTTTTCGTTTCACTATTATTTTATTCTTCACCCACTAATTCCCTAGTTTGCATATACAACTTAAACTGCCACATTAAATCACATGACAATTATAAAAATACTTGACAATGTTTTCAATATCCTTTTCCTTATCTCCTTTGCTTTAATTGAAGATTGAAAATGTTTATCAAATAGATTTAGAGTAATTTCTGAAACTAACAAAAGTTGTTATGGGGTTCAGTCTTCTACTTAGAAATTCTTAGATTGAGAATCAACTCCATAACTTCTATGTAAGCAAACAATAAAAAGTCAGCTTAAATACTAGTATTAGTACCATCTCTGTTGCATATTTTTGGGCAAATGAAAAAAAAACGTATTAAAAATAATGTTTAGTTTCCTATTGCTTGTACGTTGACGAGCATTTTTAGAGCAGAGATTAAATTTTCCATGCAGTCAGCAACAATGAAAATAATTTTTTTGCATGCCTGTTTGTTGATGTGTTTTCATTTTAAAATTGTAAAATAACTAACAGAGACAAGGAGTGGCTGCATATTTTTGGGGTTCGGCTATCAATATTACATGTCATCACATTGAATAAGCAAATAAATGCATGATCATATGAAATAATAACAATATCTTTAAATCATACTTGAACGTAATACACATTTGCATACAGAGCTACACGCACACGCACACGCACACTCACACACATACACGCACTCTGTAATATTTGTATTTTTATTTGCCCTGAAGAGTAAATAATAATAGATGTGAGCAATACATTAAATTTTCCACAAATTGTATTCATTCGACTGTATCGATATTTATTAAAATTATATGCAAACAGTTTGCAAAATAATTATAAGGAGACATTGAACAATTATATTTTAAAATTAAATATGGGAGATGGCATAAAGGGGCTACGGAACTATCAGAGAGAAAACTATTAGAAACTGGCTTCAGCCATGTGTTTCAAAGAAAATAGTTATACGAAAATAATTTTTGTAATATAAAATTTGGCATCTTTTCCTTCTCTGCTTAATAGAGTTTCATTTCGTATATGGTTTTCGCTTTCAATATTTTAATTTTTCCCATATAGAATTAAATTAAGATTTTAATTAAAAATTATAAAAAGAAAACTTAAAACTGCCATTATTAGCACACAGAAAAAAGGATAATTACATGCTTCAGTTTCATCACATTGCAAATTTCAAAGGCTTCAATTTTTTATGGTTGTTTTAGCTTTCCTTACAAAATGTTAAGGATGAGTAAACCGTATGGTAGAGCAGAAATTTTTATTCATTTCATTCGTATGTGTGAATGGATGACGATTACTGGAGAAGTATTGGTGAACTATCCTTTAATATCCTTTTGAAGTTCCTTAAAGTTAAATGCAAAAAGTCTTCCCAATCAAACAGCCACAATGTAGTATATTTGATTGAACCTCTACGATAATCGAAATCCTTTCACCACTGTGCTATTATCCTTTGAAATACTTTAGATCCCCATTATACACCAATCATGTTCATTGCCAAAAGTTCGGTGACTATCTAGAAAGCATTTCCAACGGCATTGAAGTAATACCCTTAAGCAGGCCGGCCAAGTACGGCCCAGTAAAGTTCAGTCTGAGTTACACCAGAGGTGGGCATTCACACACAAAGTCTGGAAAGGAGAAGCACATTTAGTCTGATTGAAAGCTTATCTATTTTTGTAAAATATTTTGAAAAAAAAACCTTTAATAATTTTTAGTAAAAAATAAATGGTCGTCCTTGGGGTTCCAATACGTCTCTATCCTTTGCTTTTCTTCATCTGGAATTTATTAATAGTTTTATTCAATTTGCAAATAAAACAAGATGATTTTGCGATTTAAGAACGCGTCAACCTCCTTTGAAATACCACCATTCTTTTTTAAAAACTGCTTGCCGACTGTAAGGAAAATTAAATATTTTTCTTAAGATAATCTGTAACTTTCCAACTCATTTATGGAAACTTTATTTAGTTTTTATCGCAAATAAATTTGTGCTATTTGAAAAATTTACATTTTCATCAGGTTTTTTTTGCTGTACTTATAATTATTAACTTAGAATTGCATTTTCCAATTTGCAGTCTTATTTGGGAAACCTATACGGTTGCTCTCATATGTTTCTAAGAAAAATTGTCATCTAATTTTCGTGATTGATATACAAAAGTATTGTTTCATTTGTCTGCATGATAATTTTATTGTTGAAATTTCAATTTCAGAACAGAAGTAAAAGAAGTTCCACATTATTTTTCATGGAAGAAGTAATTTGTGTATTGCAAAAAATGTACAGGGAAGTAAAACAATTTGCTGGACATTTAAATAGCAGTTCATTGCTTAACAAGTCTATTTCTATTATTTGCATTTATTATATATTAGGGAAAAGTCAAGAATTTTTTTATTCCATAGTGAATAGTAGGCATGCTAAAAGCTCGTTGCAACTTGAAAAGCTTACATATTTAAGACCTCTTAAAATATGAAACGAAATTTTTTTTTTTAAAACTGTTTTCTATAAAATTTTTGACAGTGTTGTTTTGTCTATTGAAGGACGGTGTTCACTATTTTATAACATTGCAGGACGTCGGCTGTCAAACTACGGTAGTGTGTTCTAAAAATGCAACTCTGCAAAAACTTTTTCTTAACAAATCATTAAAGAAAATTTGCGAAAATCTTTTCACAAAATAATAATTGTATAGGAGTGTGGCTTCTAAAACTATATTTATTGAAAAGGGTACAACTGTGTAATGTATTGTATACTGTCCTTAAAAAATTTGTCCTTAAAGAACGCCATGAAAATGTTTTCTGCAGATTTTCAAAATTAAAATAATTTTAAAATGTAAAATTTAAAATAAAAACAAACGAGCAATAAATAAAAAATTATTAGGCTATTCACGAGGTGTGTTCATTTCAGAGTTTCAGGGTTGCTAAAATTAGTAATGTTTACTAATTGTTAACCTAGTCCTTTTAACCATAGTTGTTTTACTTTTTGTTTGCACAAAAATTTATTTAAAGTTAAGCTAGTTGGATAAAAATTATTAAAGGTAAATAATTTTATATTGCAATTAAAAAAATTCTGTTTTTCTAGAATGCTACTCAGCTGTTTTATTCCATGTATCAGAGTTGTATTTTTTAAACAAGAGCTCGGAAAAACTAAATAATGTTAAACTGTATAGTAATTCTTATTTTAATTTTTTATTTGCTTATAAGTATAATTCAATTTAATGGTTTTTTTTTATATTATTGATAATTTTATATATTTTCAAAAATACCTCTTCTTTATTATCATCGAGTTTCCCTTGAATTGAGCACCAACTGCAAAAAAAAAATATTTTAATGAAATTTTAAATGATTAATTTAATTGTTTTAAAAGCAATGAATATTTTGCAAGTTTGATGCACTTTAATAAATTTTAATATGTTAATTCTCAAAGTGGTTTGATGTGAGGAAATCTTTTATTATTTCCAATATTTAAAATAAGTGAAGCATCATCAGGAAATAATAATCATGTGCTTGAATTGTGTTGTTTTTATTAATTAAATTCATTAAAGCTATAAAATGAATTTTAATTAAAATATTTTTCCAAATCCTTCCATACCAACCGTCTCGCAAAATAAAGAAAAAAAAAATATTAACTTGTAATAATTTTTTAAATTGTTTTAATTTATAAATAATATTTTATCGGAAATAAATTAATAAGTATTTTTTTTTTAGTTTATAAAATATAAATGAATTTAAAATGGTTAAATTACAACAGTCGAATCGGCCCACCCACCCACATTTATTTAATTCCGTATACAAATTGAATTTAAGCACTTTGCTCTGCAATTCTTAAATCAATTATAAATATTGGAGAGCAAGTAAAAAACAAACTATCCAACAGACAGTCAGAACCAACAACAATTAAAATGCTATTATAAAAACAATTAATCATTACTAAATAATAAAGAACTTACTTGTAGTTTAAAAATAAAATGCACACACAGAGACAATTGCAGTTGTGCACACAGCTTAAGCAAACCGAAATATGTGCATACACAAACAATTTTGCCAACACAAATCGTTGTAAACTACCAATACGATTACAAGTGTTAAAATAACATTTACAACAGTCAAGTAAACAGAAGATTAAATCAAATAAAAGGCTACAGCAATAACTCAGTTGTAGCGGTGGCACCAAAAAGCGGAGCCGGAAATAATAAAGAAGATAAAAAAAAAACAAAACAAAACACAGGATGAGAAAGACTGTAGCGACACAACGCGACTTACACTCACGAGCGTCTACAAACTTCATGTCATTTTTAAGCGCAATTTCTCTTTGTACTTACCAGCACACAAGTGCACTTCTACAGCTGTGCACGGTGCCGCATGCATGCGTGTGTTTGTGTATGTGAAGTCTACGTGCATATTTGTGAATGTAAAATCCATATCAGACAACCGAGTGTATTGAAGTGTACACATCTGCAAATAATATCAACGATTTTAACTACTGACTTGGCATTAAAATTTACTACGTTTGGCTGCATGATAAAAAAATTCACTTAAAAAAGCAAAATAAATGTACACGTATCCAAGCAGCTTAATGTATACAGCAGCTTTTTCACACATACAAAGGCAGGCATATGAATACTTATACAAAGTATGTGTGTACTCGCAACGATAGTACACATGTGTAACTCCGTGCAGGCGCACAGAGTTTCAATTAAAGCAAGACGCTCACTGAATCAATTTATTTTAAATGTGTCTTAAATCTCTATAGGAAAGGGCGAAAAAATGGATTTTCTCCAATAATTACTCATGATAGATTGATTATTATATCATAAGCCTGATAATCTGCATAAAATTGCATTAGAAGCTTTATTTATTTCGCCTAAAGAAATTTGCATTGGTTTGTTTAGTGGCATTAATTTCAAGCTTTGGAAGATATTTACATTTTTTTAAAGCTCCTTAAAGTATGCAATATTTTTACGATTGTTCAAATAGAACTTATTCTAATAATATCATGAAGCAACAATTGCACTACAAAAAGAGTTTTAGTTTGTGTGCAAGATGTTGCCGTTTCAATAGCCTTTTGCTCTAGCAGGATAGAGTAGACCCTGTAACGGCGGAGCTTCAAAAAAATTTGCGAAACAATTTAATTTTACACCGGGCCTAGATCACCTGACTTTACTGCATCATGCTGCATAGATTTGCTCTAGCAGGGAAAATCAATAAATTTGACTGAATTGAAGGGATTGAGGGATCCTGATTTGAAGCCTTCAGGGTTCTACCAATTACTTTCTGATTAGGTGATTCCTATGGGTGTAAGCCATTTACGGTCTATCCCCATCAAATCCAATTGGTAATATAATAACAAAATTACATAAAATTTTCTATTGAATACGAAGAAAAATTAATGACAAAGAAAAGTTATTGGATTTTGTTTTTTGTTGCACAATTTATGTTCCACCCTGTACGTTTATCACTTAATGTATCATGATTTAATATAAAAACAAATGAAATATGGAAAGGAGTATTAAAGCAAAGGATTTATATAGTCCCGCTTTCAACTTTGGGCTATGAAAGAACCCCTGCATATCTCTTTGAGTTAACAAAGAACTTTCCACGATTTTTATATTGTGGAAACAACTGCACAGAACATGTTCCGAATTCTTGCATACAAGAAATGTAATATTTTCTATTTGGAGAAGAAGTTTATTTAACTTTTAAAATTGGCTTTAAAAAAAATCAATAATTACAATTTATTTATTATTTAAATTTCAAAATATTATTAAAATGTTGTAATTTATAAGTTTTCGTACTTAAAGGAAATTTCTAAACACCAGACTTTATTTAGAAGACTTCATATTTCTGCTTTAAGGCGAAAACACTTCATAATTCTGAGCATAACTTTCCTAACAATTTCATTTAATGTTGCCTTGCCTGGTCTTACAAAATACTGTTTAAGAAGCACCATTTGATATTCCATACAACAACTCCAAAGAAAACTAAAACTAAAAACATGTTTTATTCATCAACTCTTTCAGTGCCAGCACAACCCAGCCAGTCGTCACAATATTTAAAAATACTCACAAGTTTGAAAACAAAAACTAAAATAAAATAAAAATATAAAATAAAATACCACATGAACATTAAGGCAACTTAAAAAATGCCGCGTTATATTCTTAATGCAGCAACTGCAGCCATGATGAGGAAAACTGTAAAGCCAACTTCTGTATATATACACACACAAACACATACATGCACACACACGCAGGCATGCTCTTGTGCGCCAGTAAAGACACTGCCAAGTTTGAAATAAAATTACAGATGTGACTGCTGCAGTGCATATTGCAGCAGCAGCCAGGACATACCGGCCGGTAGCATATTGGCCATCTTATTTAATGCTCTAAGGAGCAAAATATTATTTATTTCACTCTGTTGTTTTACTTAACTTTTAGCCAATTTTTAAAATCAAGAACAAGTGAATTTAAATTTAATGAAAAATTGCTTTTACAGAAATTTCCTGAGCATGTTACTTTATTCTTACGAGTGTTCATATCATAAACCAGATATTGCACAGAGATGTTCCATACTTAGACCAAATTCCAAACTGAACGTGGAAATTTCACACTTTTCCCTCAGTCTTAAGGAAGTTATCGATGACTTGGAAGTCCTCTTTTTTACATAATAATGCTGCCAGTTTAATTACCAAAAGAGACTTTCTGCTACCAAAAGAGTAATTGCGGAGGCTGCTAAAAGGATGTCTAACTTGGTCGCCGCATTGATAATGGTCCACTGTTAGCACTAATTAATTCGAAAATTTTTTTTTGCCATGCAAATTATTATGTAATTAATGGGAATTATATCAAACGGTTAAGTTGTCCACTTTGTCACGGTTACACTAAAAAAAATTGTCTAATTATACTATAGAAAATTCTACTGTGGTAATACAGTAAATACTTTATTAGTTTAATACGTTTATTACGTTTATTATCCTATTACTTTTTTATTCATTATATTCTATATTCATTAATAGTGTTTTCACACTGAGGATAAAACCTGGTTTTAAAACAAAATTTGGTTTTGACTTTAAAACCAACTCTTAACACATGGTTTTACCATACAAAATAATTCCCACAAAACCATCGTAAAACCTTTTTTGAATTGGTTTTAAGTAGATTTTATAATATACAACCTTGTTTTATTCAGTGCTACCAAGTTAGAAAGATTGAAAACAACTGATAATTCAATCACAATTCACAAATATTCATTCACAATATGTAAAATCATTTCAATTTTAGATACACATTTTTAATATTTATGTTTTATATATACAATAACAGCTGTCGTACAGGTTCTCAAATAAATGTGGGAAGAATAATTACAACAAACACATCTATTTCTTCAAAAAATTTATTTTATCATTAACAAATTTTTTTGACAAACTGTATTATAAAACCTGATTTTATAAAAATTGTATGTGAACACAAAATCAGCTGTTTGTAGGTTTTAAGTTAAAACCAGGTTTTAACTTTAGGTGTGAAAACACTATAAGATGAAATTTCTGATCCTTTTCAATGATGAAATCATGCCTGTTTATCGCAACATCTTAAAGCGTCAGTTCAATTCCACAGAGAGCCAAAAAGATTTTTACATGCTTTAGCTTGGCAGGCTTTCCCTAATAATTTTTAACAGTGTAGAAACTGAGGGAACATGAGCCAGCATAATTATAATTTTTCTGTGATTAAAAACCATTCTGTTCGACAAAAAATTTTTTTGTTAAGTTCTAAAACAACTCACAGTATGCCCCAAATAGCAATAGCAATGCCCCAAATATGTTAAACCAGTTGAAAAGTTCCACTTCCTTGCGATATATTTTACTGACAATAAAGCAAAGCAAGAGTGTTTTTCTACTTCCAAAAATTCTGCGTAATTATTTTAGCGATTTTTTTAATTGAAATTAATTGCAATCACTTTTATATCATCTGGCAATGTAGCGATCTCTCATCAACCATAAGTAAAATAAAAAAGAACAACGGCAACACTCTTTATTATTTTTCTCTACACGATTTATTCAATTTCTGTTTTTAGTGATTTCAATGTATATCAAGTTCATACTTTGAAATCACTAAAAAGACGATTAAAAAAATACAGTTGCGGAGTTTCTGTATATGAAGTGGGACCTTTTTCGGCACTTATCTTCTTTCGTAGCCTCAGTTGCTTTTAATCGCCCGATATGTTGTTTCGTAGTGGTGCGTCAGGTTTTATGAAATCGGTTATCAGAAATTGTGTCATTTTAGTCTAAGACTGTTAAAATATCGGAATAAATAAAAATTATTCTAAATTAAATAATTAAATAATCGAATCACGCATGAATTCGTTCAAACGCATTCACGTTGTAAAGATTTGTATGTTTGTGTGTAAAATAATGCCAATATTTTTGCAAAACAATGGAAGTTGCGTAGAAGAATGTTTGTATAAATATGTCAATGTGTTATAGGTATATGTGCGTGTTGTGTAAATTTTGTAATGAAGTGTGGCAACAATGCGCTTTAAGTAAGACCTTTTTCGACATTTTATTTCCAGCAGTATCAGTTTTTCAATAAGAAATAACGGAGCAGCTTTTTAATTTTAATTTGATAATCTTGTTTCTGCCGGTGAAATAATGTGAAATATTGCAAAAAATATAAATTGCTCTTATTTAGAAAAATATAAAATAAATTAAAATATAAAATAAATTAAAATATAAAATAAATTAAAAAATAAAATAAAAAAAGTAATTAATTAATTAAATAAATTAAAAAAAAAAATAAATAAAATTAATTAGAATAATTGTAAAATAAAATAAATAAAAAAATGAATAAATTAAATATATTAAATATATAAAATAATTGAATTAAAAAAAAAATTAAATAAATAAAAAAAAGTTAAAAAAAATGATAAAAATTAATTAATTAATTAAATAAATCAAAAAAAAAAAAATAAATAAAATTAATTAGAATAATTGTAAAATAAAATAAATAAAAAAATTAATAAATTAAATAAATTAAATAAATAAAATAATTGAAATAAAAAAAAATTAAATAATTAAAAAAAAGTTTAAAAAAAAATGATAAAAATTATTTAAATAAATAAAAGAGTGCAACTAATTTCAATAATGAGATCCTTTCGTAAAATCGTATCGCGTGGTGAAATTCTCTTTCTATTATTAAATTATCATTGCTCTCTTTATCATTTCAAGAAGGGAGACATGAGTGTAGTATACATATATAATAATACCAGGGTTGCTCCAAAAGACAAGGTAATGAATGCTGCATCTAATTTAATCATTGAAAAAATTTTTATACTTGACTACTTACATGTATGTGCATATGTATGTGTGTATATCGCCATATGAAATCAAAAACGGAATTTGTTGCTTTTGGATATATTTTAGAATTAGCAAAACAGAAGGCGCTATGAAAACTATACTTTAAAGCCCAAACAAAATTCATGTGGGCTTTGCGAGTTGTTTCTTTTGCCTAAACCGCTACTAATTACTTTAATTTAATTTAATTTTATTTCCTTTTATAATTTTATAAGCAAAATAAGCAGCTTTTGTTGTAGGCGTTCTTTTTTTTTTTTGTTGCCGTTTTGGTGTTTTATCAGCTATGCCATTTGTATTTTCGTGTGACGATATGTATATATTCATATTAAATACAGTATATTCCTTATTGTTTTAATTCAACTTTCCAACTCTGGTGAGAATGGAAAGTCTTAATGCCAATGAAAGAGCAATTTTGAGTGTTTGTGATGATGTTGTATTCAGCATGACATCATTTCGTATGCGTTGTTGTTGTAAATGTTTCTCTTGTAATGCAGCAATACTCTATTTGTTTATTTGGCTGCGTGATATGAATGCAGCGTATGCATTTGTGTATGTAAGCATGCTTTTTAAAATTTTATTTTTTTTAATTGCAATATATTTACAAGTAAACAATAAGCGAATCTTATAAGTAATTAAAATGTTATAGAGATGTTAATTTCCATTTGGTATAAGAATACATACATACACACACACTCACCCACACTTGTATATGTGGCCTATAAGTATGTACTCGAAGATGAAACCAGAGTATTGCAGCAGCGGCATATGTACATACGAGTGCATACTGCATCACATATGTATTTATGTCACATATGCACACACATCCATACATATGTATGTACATTTTAATTTTTACAATTATAAATATTAACTAAAAATTTTAATAAAACTTTAATAACTTTTCTATAAAGTTCACATTTTATATTGACTTTTTCCTCGGCAAATGCAACTTATAGAATTTTGTATAAGTTTAACAACTTCTGTATAAGATTAACTTAAATTCCAGCCATCATGCCCCCGTCATCTTTAGCCTTTAATTTGTAATTATTTTCTAATATTCAAACTAAATAAATAAAAAAACGTTGAGAGAAAATAGAAATTTTAAATAATTAAAACCAAAGAAACAAAAGGTTGGACAGACAAATATTTTAGATTTTATTCTTTCATTTCTATATTTTTTTCCATATTTAAATTATTTAATGTCTTATAATATTATTTAGCCAATTTATTATATAAAATTTTATTTCAAAATGGGAAATTTTCGGAAATGATTGAATTATTGAAAAGTTCTGTGCAGGAGTCTACTAAAAGAGAGAATAATCACTTAAATAAAATAGCAAGATGTTTATTTTTATAATTAATTATTAAATATCCTTTTCGTCCCTGGCGTGCAGCTGCCTGGACATTTTTTAAAAATATCTTTTCATATTCATGAACGATTTTACTAATGTATGACCGTTTAAGAAGACAGCTGGGATGACCTCTTATATTTCCATATCTATTTGAAACTTCGCCAACTATTTTAAAGTGTATCCTCGCGCTTCCATCGCTGAAGAGGTTATGAGCAAAAATAATAATAAAACTAAATTAAAGGCTGGAATTGATAAGTAGAGTTAGGTTCCGACGAAGTGGGGCATGAGTGTATTTTTTCACGGTGAATGATAATTATAAAAATAGTATGAGAAGCGTATAGAAATATTATAAAAGACAAAGTTGGCTACACTGCCAAGGATGCAATGTAAAGGACTTTGGGCCAAGCAGTTGGTGTTCGTCAGATATTCTGGTTGAGTTTTCATTTTTTACAATCAATTACCCAAAACCTGTCTGATATGCATGCCTTGTGTACATGAGAGGCATACAATCAAGGAATCCTTAAAAGTTCTTGCCTTTATTTACTAAAGGTTACTGTTTCTAAGGAAAGAGTTATTAAAATATATCGATATGATATGTGACGATATCGCTATGATATGTTATCGATATAACATAAATTGTTTCGTGCCTTTTCAAGTGCATATTTAGGGAATCAAATGACCGTCGCATGTGTGAATAAAATTAATTTATTCCACATGTATTTAATGTAGGCAACTATGACTGTTGTGTTGTGCTACTTAGTGCAAGTTATACCGACTGCTTGTATCACACTACAATATTATGTTACTTAATGAAAATTTTGAAATATCCATTATTTGCATTAACAATTTCCAGAGGAAATTACACGAACTGTATCAAAGAAGTAGCGAAGGAATAAAAATTAAAAAAAATTTTTATGCTCGGAAAGGATAAAGCAAAGTGGCATAGAAGTACATAAATAGAAAAGTATTGGGGCATCTTTTCGATATAAAAGTGAAACAGAGCTCCGAAAGGCTGAATAAGTTGGTTGTATATGCTGAGGGGTTTGGTGTTAAATGGCCACTGTCTTTGTCGTGGATATATTTTCTATTTTAGCCAACGATACCCCCAACAATGGGAGGAGGGCAGTTGTCGTAATGCCATCTTCCTTAGAGCTGATTTGGAGCAAGACTTGGCGGCAAAGAGACTAATTTACATATTCTTTCCCCTCGTTAGTATAATTGCTTTCTTTAAACAGGCTGTGCTATAAAGCTTTCCGTAGTTTACACGATTTTATGTGTCTGCAAATCGAACAAATTGAATCTGAATAATTCTGTGTCGCGGTTTAACTCTCAGTCAGTTCATGATTATCGATTGCCAAATTATAAATATTAAATTAATTAAGTTATTTTCTCATTTGAAACACTTTTAAATTATCGCCTTACTTTGCCAAACATCTGTAAAACTTTCCTGCAATAATTAAAATAATTTCTTTGGTTGGCTTTACGGTTTTCTCTTTTAACAAAATGTCATCTCCACAGAATTTCTCCATTGTAGAATTTAACTCTCAAGCAATTTTAATAAGTTTCTTATGAAAATTATCTTTCACAAAAGATTCATTGCAATCAATTTAAGTATAAAATTGCCTCCAGGTCTTTAATTAACAACTTAACATTCATTAAGGCTGTTGTTAAAGTCATTAGAAATTCTCTCAAAACTGTCGCTTTAATGATTTTTCATTTGTTTGTTAAAAAGACGAAGAACAAATTGAAATTTTGCAACAAAGAAAACAACATTTTGTTTGATGACTTTGCCCTGAGGGGCTTGAAAGGGTGTTCTCATGACAATCCCATTTTATGTTAAATAAAAAAAAAAAAATTAAGCTTGTATTTAAATATTGTTAGTGTATGTGTGTGTGTGCGTGTGTGTTTGTGTGGCTGAGGGATAGATTTTTAATTGGTTTCGTAAGCGGAATATTATGTTTGAGTTTAAACCCCACGATGAAATAGTTCGCGGTGTACAAAAATTCCAACTTTCACACAACATCACACCTACCCTGCCGTCGTTCTGCCATCGTTCTTGATGATTTTAGAACCTGTAAAAAGTACACACGTTCCCATTGTATTGTGCTCGTAAATGGCTTTAGAATTTCGATGACTGGCAATATGGTAATGCTGATGGCCATGATGACTATGATTTTCTGTTGTTTCCTTCCATTTTGCTATTTTTGTTTTTATAGTCAAAGCGATTTTTTTCTAAATACAATTGATTTGTGTATGCTTTTTGTGGGAGCATGACACAGACTTTGAATTCGCCAAATGTTTGAGCAACTTTTTTTTTTTACTGTTTAATTTAAGTGTATTCGCTTGTAATTTTTATTATTTTCTATTTTTTTTTTTTTTGATGGGGGATGGGGTTGTGTGAAAAAAGCCAGACATGAAAAGTAAATAATAACGTAGTTAAGTGTTGGCCTTTTATCATACAAAATCTGCAGCTGGCAAAATATAATGAAAAGGAAGTTGATGGCATATAATGAAAGGTTGGCGTATTTAAGAAAATATTTGGATTAGAGCTAAATAAAGTTAAATGTTTTTCTCTTTGGCGGTCGGAGACAGGTTTTGTTAATTAAGGGATGCTCAAAGATAATTGCTTGTGGCAAAAGGCAGGAATTTGGCAACTAAAAATAATTATAAAAACCTACAGAAATTGTTAATTGTCAAGTTGTTGTCGAGCTCGATTCGCTTACAGTTCAACTGCCTTCTGACGAGCATGCCAAACTTGCCAGGTGAACATAAGAACGTTAACACATTGAGAGAACTTTACCTAATCCTTGCAATAATAGTCATACGTTACGCATATTGCTGTAGATATTAATAATAATGTTGACACTGTAAAAAGTTTACTAAGCAATTCAACCAACTCAAGCAGAAATTTTCTTCTACATATTCTTCTATAATTTTTTCAGTATTTTTTTCTAGGCATGACTTAATCAGCCCTTTTTATCACAACAAATTTCTCAAAGAATTTATTCGAAATGTGTATTTATTAGAAATTTGCTTACCGCAAAACAAATTTTTATTAATTTAGACTTGGCAATAAATTAAAACATGGTTTTATTCGCTGCCTAAAAATCCATAAAATCACGTACAGGAACTTGCTCGCAAATACCATGTATTATACAACAATATTTTCGAGATGCTCTCTCTAGTAAAGCCAGGATATTCTTAAGGAGTTCTAGATTTTGGTAAATTTCCTATTTCTATTTAATGTCGTATTTTTTTTATTTTTTTTCTTTCTTAAATATTTTGTGGCAGCGTATAATATTCGAACTGATCTAGCTGCTTCAAACGATGAAATATTGAAAGAAATTGGTATATTATATATTATTTTATTTGGTGACACAAACTTCTCTTAACATAATTCGTATTTAAATTTTCTTTAAACAAGTTGGTCATTAAATTAAATTCTTCGTGGTAAAGGAGGTTTAAATGTCGTTCTTTAACCATTAGGAGTATGGTTATATACAGGGTGTCCGCCCGAAAGTATGCTACTTTACATACCCGTATGCTACTTTGCTTGTTTACAAGTTCTGATTGAATAGAAGATAATCGAACTTATATTGAGAAATGTTTTATTTTTTGTCGGCAATAATGTTTGTATTACTATATCAGATAAATGGCTGCCTCTGTCTGTTTCACAAATGTGAGTCCTTATGACGACATTTTTCATTACATTCTCCTACATTTCACGTTAATTTCATGACGAATATTTTGTTTGAGTCAGTCAAGTATTTAAAGTTTCTTTGCGTAAACGTTTTTTCAGATATCTTTACGAAAAGTAGTCCTGAGCAGCCAAATCAGGCGACCGTCGAGGATAATCAACATCAGCAGTTCTTGAAATAACTTTTTTTGCAAATAGGTCTCACAGTAATCCCATTAGAATCCTACTTGTGGGATTTTCAGTTTCAAAGAAGTAGAGTCCACTGTCACTGATAATGAATGCAAAAGGGGCTGATGAATAATTTTTGGGAGGTTTCCACTGCCAGAACTGACTATTCTGCTTTTCTACATATCATTACGATATTTTCACTAAAATTGAACTTGCCATGGGTCAGCTGTAACAATTTGTTGGCATATGTAAGACGGCGTAAAGGGTCTCTTTGGAGGACCTCTTGTGTCAACTGAAACAAACAAGAGTCGTTGTGCAAAATTATTCTTTGAGGTTGATGGATTCTTTTGAGTACTTTCTTGAGCAGCACTAATGTTTTCCGCCGAGCTTAGAATATATAATGGTCCATGCCTTCAGCTATCAGCTACAGTATCTCTTTCTTCGAAGTCATCCACTAACTTTCACGTAACTTTCTTATCGCCATAGAAATTGATGATTGATTTTGATGAAATTTTTTAACGATTAAAACACGTTAGTTTGCAAAATATAAGCTGTCGAGAATAATGTTTACCGAAATGGCGGCAAAACATAGTAGTCTATTTTCCCAACGGACAGCCTGTATTTGCCAGAAGCATATCCTATTTGATAGCGTATATGAATAACATTGTGTGACACAATCGATAACACAATCGCAAGCACCCGAAAATTATGCAACATATTAAGTGAGAAGTTTTCACTAAATATGTATTTAAGTTAATTTATAGTTCTGCATTTTATGTGATGATAAAACTAAAATCCTCAGGATTGCTTTTACCGAAATGTTCTGATAAACGAGCATTAAGAATCTTACTTAAAAATCCGTCAAAGTCAAATTCATGAAATTTTTTCTTTAACACAAAAAAAAATTCTTAACGCAAAATGATGAAATAAATGTCATCTTCTGTTGCCCACTTCTTACAAATGTGAAGGAACTTAATAGCATAAAAAGTTGCACTTATAAAGACTTGAATGTAAAAGAATTGCATGTTGCGCTAAACGGTGTATAGCATTTAAGCAAATTGAGCTTCTACTGTATATTTGTTTCTATAATTCTCATACGCCCTTGAAAGAAACATTGTTGCTAAACCGCCGCTAACTATGCAACATTTTAAATACAAAAATTTACCTATTCGTGATGTCATTAGGAAGTGTTAGACGTCATAAAAGTAACAAAAAATATATATAAAGTTGAAATATTTTTGTAATAAATATCGATTGTGTTGCTGCCACAAGTACGTAACTCTTTCACTGTTGAATATTTGTTACGTAAGTAAATTCATTCGACTGGCAGCATATATCAGAAATAACTATCTGGCAACGTTATACGTAACATATTAACACCAACTCAGTACAATTTGGATAAATGTTTACCATTCAAATATTTTTCTTCATCGAATCGGAAAGTTATATTACGGAGATTGTAAACGTTCTATATTTTATAGTTTGGAAAGCTTTGCCGATCGAAGATCAATCCCCTAATATTGTACAGGATCACACTTTTATATGTAGTGTAATAAACTTGAGCCAATGACCAAAAATTAGTCTTTTTCCAAATACAAAAATTCTTTTTTCAAAATACTCTCACTAGACACCCGAAAATTATGCTACACTTTTTGTTCAAAAGTTTGCATATGAGTAATACTCGAAAAGTCTTAAATGTTAAGTAGTTGCTGCTTGCTTAAATTTTTCTTGTAAATTTAATGTCAAATGTAAAAAGTGTCTATTGTCTTAAATTTATTTCAATAATTTACTGTTTTGATAATAATCTCATCCGCAAACTATACAACAGTTTTTATACAAACATCAATAGTTCTTCGTTTGCTTAAAAATTTGTTGTAAATTCAAAATTTACATAATTTTTTTTTATCAAACAAAGGTAATGCCGCTCGCCAAATGTTTCCTTCCGCATTCCTGTAAACATTTGTATTTTTTTTTAAATTTGAAATTAAATTTAAATAGTTTTGTTAATAAATAATCATAATATAAATAAATTATTAAAGCTGTTTTTGTACAAACTTTTTCTTTAACTAATATTCTTTGAGATGCCAATTTTAATTAATTTTTTATAATAAATATTTATTAACGTTTGATATATTTGAGATTATTTACTTTTTAATGTCGTGTGAGTACTGATACCGAGCGAGGCCGTGGCGAGCTTATTGAAGCTTATTTTCATGCGATAAGAACTTTTCTATATAATGCACTGAATGCGAGAATCTGTTTATATCATGTGTTTTGCTTTATATGTCAAAAAAAGTATACAACAACAGTGCAAACAAGCACACAAATCGCTCGCACTCATCGGCTTAGATCTCAGCTGTTGTCGGCGTTCACTTTGTTAGACACAAACTTATTTGTATTGACTTGTATGTAATAAGTTTTATCGCATTGACAATCGCGACTCGCTTCGAGCGCTCACTCTGTCCCGCACTATAAGGAAATGATGTCAGCCGCAAACTATGCAACATTTTTATCACCGCATTTCACGTATGACTACTTGTATGAAAATTGACTTTAAATATTAATCTTTCGCCGCCTCTTTTTCAATTTGTGGCATATTAACTATGAAAAATATTATATTAAAATATAATTTATAAATAAGCTTAATTAAATTGCGCAATTAAATATTTATTAAAGTTCAAAATGTAAAAAGTTATTTACAATTCTCTCTTTTGACATTACAAAAACCAGAAATTAATTGATATTAAATGTTATCGTTATTAATAGAAAAAATTTATAAAGCTACAATATTTATTACTTGAAAATTTTTTCTGATGCAGCTTTTTAATTCTGCAGTTTTTCTTTAACAATATTAATAATAATAATAATATGTTGCATCGAAATTTTTTACTTTCCAAGCCTTCACTTTACAAAAAAAAAAAAAAAAAAAATGTTTTTTGCTGTGACGTAAAGTTTTTAACAAAATTAAATTTTATTGTGCCTACATTTTGAGAATTACAGCGCCTCTTTGTTAAGCTCTTGTAGTTTTTGCCCCAACAAAGCTCGTCAGCATAAAGAATCCGGCATGTTTTTAATATGACTTATTTCTTTTTTGTTTCAATATCATCAACTTTGTACTCTAAAACAATTGATTTTAGTTTTTGTTAACATAAGCTTTTCATCATCAACATCAGCCTAAAAATAGGCGAAAAAAAGAAGAAAAAAATCAAGCAAATAACTTGAAACCTCGACACATGTATGGCCGTTTTTTTCATTCAATTTCCCCCCTTTTTTTTTGGATCACATCTAAACAAACAATTTCATTTTTTTGTTGTTAAATACAGACATAAAATTGAAAATAAAAAACTATTACTTTTAGACACTGAAAGCTGGTGGTATTAAATTTAACATGCAATCCAATTAAGCAAAGCAATATCCTGCAAAATACAAGTCATACGAAAAAAGAAAAAATAAAAATAAAAATAAAAGCACAAACTCGCACACACACACACACACACACACACACACACACAAAGGGAAATATATTGCGATATACTATCAATTAAAAGATTGATGTGCCGAAACAAAAGCGACAAAAACTATTTGCTGAAAATTTGGTGTGCAAAAATGGCTAAAAAATGTTGTTAATAAAATATTATCAAAACACCTGAAAGTATGCACTACATAAATTATTTCTAGTGTTTAACTAAAGGAATGTTTTTGTAACAATTTTTTATACGTCTATTTCGCCTGAATATGTTCCTTTGTGTAGACGTTTAACAAAGTCAACAATACGAGTTAGCCCAGGCCATAATTCCCATCCAAATGTTTTGTTGGTAAATAAATATATTTCCTTTAGTACAATCGTGATTTCAAGTTTATATTAAATGCAGTTGAATTCCAGTTTGATTAAAAAAAAAATATGGCAACCCGATAATACGGAGGCCGGCTGTAGGGCTTAGTATTTCGTTAGAATTGAGTTCAATCACCTGATCAGTGCTTGGTATAGGATCACCCGGCAAGGATCCATTACTTTGGTAGTAAATTTGGAAATTCCAATTAAATACAACTCTATGAAGCTTCTTCAGAGCCATCAGATCATGTGAAATTGCAAAGCTGACACTTTATTTGCAATATTAAACGTCGGCTGTTTCAAAAGTCTATACTTCGCTTGGCATTCGTGGTATTCTCATTTAGTTTATCAAATTCGGTTCCAGTTTTCATCAGAAAACTGTCTGGACTACATTTTATATATCCAGAACACTGTTCATGATATTTGCTTTAAATAATGAGCAATTCAAGTTTAAAGTTAAAAATATTAGTCTAATAATTTATTTTTGTTGTGCTAACACAATAAAAACGTTCTCTTGAAAAGTTTGGTTTATTCTATGAGAGCACTGTAATTATATATTGCATAATTTTAGGCACTTCGTTTAAACTTTATAATTTCTTTAAGATTTTCCTTTAAGATTATGACGTTGTAGAATAAGTTAGTTAGTTAGTTATTTATTTATTGAGGCTTCTTTTTTTTTTCATTACATTTTTTTTTTTTTTTTTTTTTTTTTTTTTTTACAAATATTTATTTTTTCCTTGAAAACTTAAAACTATTATGTATTATTTTAATTACATTACTAGTTCTTGCCTATGCAACTTGCTTATCCAATCTAAGAATAATTATAAACTATAATTATAAATACATTAATTAATGGTCTAATCAGTGCTTGCTCCCGGCACTTATTTATACTAATAGAGTTGGATCTATTATTTATAAACTTAATACTAAACTTAAATTCTACACTAAAACTAAACCTTAAAATAAAATAGCTAATAAATCAAAAATTAATAATAAAAATAAAATAACATAAAAAAAACTAATCAAAACCAAAAAAAAAAAAAAAAAAAAAAAAAAATCAGCCCCTATGAATGCCGGGAGTAATACGTGAGTAGAAGTTAAGACCGGGATAACCATTCAATTGTTCCTGTAAAATTCCTATACTGGATATGTATTTCGTGTTTGACCAATTGAACTCTCTCTCGGTAGATAAGATATCCCTAATCACTTTACCCTCAAAATGAGGCAATTTCTCCACAAACCTTTTCATTAAATCCAAAGCATAAAATGAAATTGGATCCAATCCTGCCTTTTCATACACATATCTATTCGAGAATCTTTTATTCAAATGCCTATAGTTCCTCTCTATGCATTTCCTTAAAATATGCCTCTCAAAAATCTCCATCTTTTCCATCAAGGTTTTTGATATGGCAAACCATATGGGAAAGGCATAAAGAAGAAGTGGCCGAATGCTCACCTTGTACAAAAGCAATTTGGTCCTTACCGGTAAACTCCTGCTGTTAAATAATCTCGCAAATATTCCCTTCACACGATTTGCCCTCTCTAAATTGTACAGCGCGTGACCATTGAATTTCAGAAGCCTATTAAAGTTCACACCAAGGTATTTCATTGTATCCTTAAATGCAATATTGTTGCCATTCAAATTCAGCTTTAATCTTTTGCTCTCCGGTACCACAAAATATTTACATTTCCCAGAAGCATTTCTCAAACAAACGGCACTACTCTTTTCGGTGTTAATCTTTATTCCCCAATTAGAGTAGAATTCATCAACATTCCTCAGATACAATGAAATACGCTGCAGTGCCACCTCAGGAGACACATCGTGAGTGTAAAGAAGAGAGTCATCAGCGAACAGAATACCCTTACAATTGTAAAATTCATGGGGAAAGTCATAAACGAAAATGCTGTACAAGTGAGGCGCCAACACCGAACCCTGTGGAACACCACAAGAAAAGAAAAAATAAATATTTGTAAAACAAAAATTTTATGTAATGAAAAAAAAAAAAAGAAGCCTCAATAAATAAATAACTAACTAACTAACTAACTCTATGAGAGCACTGCAATTATATATTGCATAATTTTAGGCACTTCGTTTAAACTTTATAATTTCTTTAAGATTTTCCTTTAAGATTATGACGTTGTAGAATAAGAATAAATTCAAATAAATAAGTACAAAATTTTTGTTGAAAAATAATTGAAATTAAATGTACATGTAATTTAAATGTATTTGAAACGTATTTGAAATGTAATTGAAATGTGATTGAAATGTAATTGAAATTTTACTGTAAATGTAATTTAAACGTATTTGAAATGTAATTGAAATGTGATTGAAATGTAATTGAAATTTTACTGTAAATGTAAATTTAATTGAAATGTAATGGAACTGTAATTGAACTGTAACTGATATGTAATTGAACGGTAATTGAAATGTAATACAACTGTAATTGAAATGTATTTTAACTTTCATTGCATTGTTTTTGTAAATGTAATTGTAAAATAATTGCAGTGTAATTGATATGTTGTTTTAAATGTAATTGAAATTTAATTGAAATGGAATTTAATTGTTGTTGAAATGCAATTGAAATCTAATTGTAAGTGTAATAAAAATGTAATTTAAATGTAATGAAACTGTTATTGAAATATAATTGTAAATATAATTGTATTTGTAAATGGAATTGTAACTGTAATTTTATAGGCAATTGAGCTGTGATTGAAATATAATTGAACTGCAATTGAAATTTAATTGAACTGTAATTCAGATGTTATTGTAAATGGGATTGAAATGTCATTGTAAATGTAATTTAAAATCAATTGAAATGTAATTGAATAGTAATTGTAAATGTCATTGTATATTGTTAAAGAAAACGTTAGAGAGAAAGCGCTCGTAGTAGTTTTTTGAGTGTTATTCTACCAAGGATGGAATAATAACTATACAATATGATCGACAAATGGCATTTCGTGCAACCACATTAAATGTGAACCAAAAACGTTTGTTAAAAAACTTATATGAAAATACATTTCATATAAGTTTTGATGTTTTTCAGGCTTTAACGTTTGTGTTAACAATCTTGTTACCTTTCACTGCAAAGCAGATCCTTTTACCTTGAATATACAATTAATTTACATCATTCCATAAACATTGTAATTCAATCTACTGCGATTACAATGATTAAAATGGACTGAATATTCTAAGTTTTTTAATAATTTTCACGACAATTTCTTCATTTGAAATTTTAAATCAATTTTAATACTTTTGCTCTGCTGAGGTGCCGTTCTCAGTTAAAGTACAAAACTTTGGAAAAAATAATAACAAAAGTTTAAAACATTTTTATGTTCAAAAGTTGATTTTGATTTGCAATTTGATTTGTTTAAACAAGATAAATTTTCTCCCTTAAAGTGCTGTAGAAACACTCAATTAAAATCCTTTTAGATGTTATTTGTTTCCTATCAAAAAAATTCTGCAAATATATTTTGTTCAGTGACGTTGTCTTATATATTTAAACCAAATCGTTTGCATATAACCAACTATTATGTCATGTCTTTGGTCACTTAACTACACCTTGAGCTAACAAAAAACTTACAAGATATAAAAGAAGAGAGAAATGCATAGCAAAGAACCGCCCTGATGCACACAAAACATTTAACTTGTAGTTTTCACATATTTAATGTTGGTTTGTCATTTAGTATTTCTTTTTTTTCTCCCTTGCCCTTCGGTTTGTTTGTTTGTAGTCAACGTCCTTTGGAAAATATTGCATATCCTTCTTTATCATTCTTTATATTATTCTATACGTAAAACGTAAAGTACAGCTAAAGTTTTCTTTTTTATTTGAAGCAGTACAAGAGAATAGAAGTATAATTTCAATGATGCAATATTTTGGTTTGCTTCGTAGGAAAATTTGCAGTTAGTGGTGCAACAGCAGCACATTTGAAAGCAAAATGCCCAACAACAATAACAGAAAGATTAAATGAAACTATATAAAACTATATATCCTTTGTCCAGTTTGCTAGCTTTTACTGTTTGTCTGAAATTGCCAAACACTCTTTAAATTCATACGAGTATTGTCTACTTTTGCTGCTGTACGAATGTTGAACATACTCGTTTCCACACACTCATACCACACACATCTAAATTATAGAAAAATTCATTGCATATTTTTAAGGTGCTTTTATTATTTAAATGTTGCATATTTAGGAGACAAAGCAATTGCTTGCAATGTTTTTAGTTATTCATGTTATGTGAATATTTAACATTTTTCCTCTTCATGTTTGGAATAGCATAAAATTAAATTGTGGCCTTTATTTTAATATACAGGAAGTGCATAAAAATATATGAAATTTTTCAAGTCCTCTGAGGTGGGTTTGTTTCAAGTGTTGAACTGGAAGAAGCAAATTAAAATTGCTATTTGGTTGTTAAACGAAATAAATTTCCGAAAGATGGAAATTAAAACCAACTTTGTTGGACATCATTATTTTGCAAGGGATAATTAAATTGTGGCACTGCATCTGAGTTAGAAAGTAATCTAAAGGCTGGTTATTATTGTGTCGCCACCAGCGGCAAAAACAGTTGCGCATTCGTCATGGGATTCTGCCTTTATATTAATGTCTGTTTTAAAATTAGAATTTAAATAACTTTGTTTCATTGAAGGGGAGCTGCATTGAAACCATAATGATTTAGTTTTTGGCCATAATAGGAAAAAATATAATAAAAGATTATTAATTTAGGACAATGATATTAAAAAGGATGCGAAAACTTTAAAGAAGGCTAATGCCGTTTACAAAAAGGGAATGTATATCACAAGGAGCGATATTTACCTATAATTATTTACTTACTCCTATTATATTGTTACATATAATTAAATTTCATTTATAGGTATGCATCAGCAAAAACTTAATTAGCAGAATTATGATACATTTGCATTATCAAATTTGGCTTCGTTGTCGCCTAAATGTATGCTATGAACAGCAACAAATGTTACAGCATTTTTAATGTAATGCTACTCATTACATTTAGAAAGCCTTTCATACACATGACTATATTTGTTTTCACAAATGCTAAGGATCCTTTTTATAACTGTATGATATGTTTGTATATCATGTTACTGTCATATTTATACTAAAGGCGTCTCAAAACTTTGTGGCTCATAAATGTCAGTTGCAAATAACACTTAAAGGTTGGTTTTTTCAACAGTTTTATTTTAGTATATAAATCGTGTTCATTGGAAATTATTACCATGTTAACTGTAGTCAGTGTCAGTTTGGTTGCTGATTGCTTCTATTATTATAATTTCGGTTTTTCTTTTCCCTTTGTTTTTTTTACTATTTTCCCCCCTGTGCAGTTTTTTTTTGAATTTTTTTATTAATAAGCTTGCGAGTGAGTTGCTGCACTTGGGCTGTGTTTATTATTTCAGTATTTCTTTTTGTGGTCATGACATGTCAGTCTAATTTAGTTAAAAAGTTTAGCAGTCACACAAATTTTACAAGGACCCTAGATAATATTTCCGAGTGTCCTGTTTGTTTTTTTTTGCAATTTCTCTGGTTTTTTTCACTATTTCAAATATTTTGTTTTAAATATTCTATTTCTGTTTTCGTAACAAAGTTAAACTGGGCATTAGCAAAGTTTATTTTTAATACAATTATCATAAAAAAAAAGTTTCTCTGTTAATCGGAGTATTTATAAAGTGGAAAGCATTTCGTTGACATTGATTATATTTGTAGGACGTGTTTGCAAAAGGTTAAGTTAAGTGGTCCTTTAGTTTCAAAAAAGTGTTGCTGAGAGAATTTTCATTTTCCTTACAAAACACTGGCCAATTTTCCGGTTAGAAACACGCCTTTCACTGAGTAATTAACATCACTCTGCCTTTAACATTGAAATTTAAAAATTGCCATGCGTTTGGATTTTACTTCTCCTGTACAGATCCTTTAGAAGGTATGAGCAATGCTTCAAATGTTAATAGCAATTTTTAATTGATATGGGCAGAACAATAAGCCGGAGAGAAAAATTCAAACTGAAGTTAATCAAAGAAAAAAATTTTGGCACTCAGAAAGATGGTACTTTTTTTTTATTGTTGATACTTTTTGTCTCTCTTTTTTATATTGCATTAACTAGTTTTAAGAATTTAAATACTGTTTGTAGGGGGAAAAATTAGTACCATAATTTTGGACTATTAGTATCAAAATATTTAGGCCATTCTTAATGCAGAAATATATATATAATATCACAATTTTCAAAAAGTGTATAGATGAGATTTTTTTTCAAGAGGGTAAATATTAGTACCAAAAAAGTAGCGAAAATGCAATAAAAAAATAAAGATAACAAAATTTAACTATTGTGAGCATTTCAAAGTGTAGACCATTAACGGTAAGATTCCTGATTGAAGAATCCACTTTTTCCATGCGCTATTTTGAGAGTCCATGTCCTGCTTACTATATTATCTATGCATTTCAAAACATATTATAATAAAATAATGTATCTTTTAGAAAAGATTATTTAAAAATTTAAGAGTTAATGAAAAAGTACCTTTTTTGTAATTAGCAAATGTAGTTACGTTTTTTCTAAAAGTACTTTTTAGAAAATATTTTTGTCGCAAACACACATTTTAGGAAAACTACTTTTTATAATGTAACTTTCGACAATACTTCTTTTTGGATAATACACATATCCGATTTTTTATAATGGTACATTTTGACTGTGACCATATATGTGTGGCTTAACTTTTTTGGTCTTTAGTTATAAGAGTTTACAGCAAAACCTGCCTTTGACGAAATATTACTTTTTGCTAAAATTACTATTGATAGCACGTAGCTTGTCGGAAGTACATTTTTAAGGAAAAATTTGTTTTGGCAATAGTACTATTAAGCATAAGTACTTTTTGGTAAAATTAGTTTTTGACGTGGGCAGCTTTTTGATAAAAATAGTTTTTGGAAAAGTTACATCTCCTCAGCGGTATTTGTAAATGTATAAATCCGTGTTAAGCGTTTTGTTTCCCCCGAGAGTATTTGAGTCCTGTGAAGTTAACGTAGAAGACGATTATTGTGCTGTAACAAAAAAAAAAAAACATAGCATAACCAAAATGCTGGAATGGGTCCCACAAAGACAAGAACTATATTTTATAAAGTAATGGTTAGTTTAGTTTAGTTATTTATTTATTGAGGCTTCTTTTTTTTCATTACATAGAATTTTTTTTTTTTACAAATATTTATTTTTTTCTTGAAAACTTAAAACTATATTATGTATTATTTTAATTACATTACCTGTTCTTGCCTATGCAACTTGCTTATCCAATCTAAGAATAATTATATAAAGTAATGGTTATAAATAAATTCTAATACATATATAAAATTTAGTCGGCTTGATAGCGAAATGAGGAAGCGAAGTTTTGCATAAATTTTCCAGCTTGCAGATTCATAATTATAGAAATAATTAACAATATTTCAAATGCGTTGCATTTTAAATGAAACTAGAAGGTCTTGCAATAAAAGTTGTAATAATTCCTTTACTCAATACAGCTGTCCCTGTGTGCAATTAAATTTCAAATATATGCGATTAGTTTAGCATAATTTAAGGCTTCACTCAAATATGTAAAACTAAAGCACAATTTTTGGTAAACCCATACATTGTCAAACGAAATTAATTGTCATTATTTGCTGAACTTTTATACGTCCGTCTTGCTTTGAAATGCATTAATTGCAGATGGTCGGAATACTGGAAACTTAATTTAAATAAAATATAACTAATGAATATTTTATCATGGCCCTTCTCATGTGCACTTTAGTTTTCAGTTAAGCATTTATTCGATCATTTGCTTGCATAAGTTTCAAATAATGTTGTAACGAATTTATTGCTGTTAATTTTTTTTTTTAATTTATTTTTTATATGACATGGCACACGGTTTTGGTTGCTGTTGTTCAATTTAAATTGTCAAATGATGTCAATCATGCATTAGAACGCTCAATATTTTAAATGTATTGAATTCCTGATTGCAATTGTCATTAAAAACAATTACAATTCCTGTTTTTTTTCTGCCGCCCTACAGTAGGCTACTACTGTTATTACAGGGCACAGGGAACATAAAAAAAAAATATTTCTTGCCATACATCAGGATGATAAGATGCTTTTAATTTGATAATAATGATAATCTTCTTATATATATAGTTATTGTTATAACAATGAAAGATTTTGAAAGATCACAATCAAGAGAAAAGAGAGATTAGAAGCAGCTTCTTTTTGAATTCATATGCAGAAATAAAATTATCTATTTAAATTTTTAATAAAAAAAAGGACGACCTTGAGGGGGAGAAAATTAGAATGCCTCTGATATTAAAAAATTTTTGTTTTTAATTTAATGGTGTTAAACATGTTTAGTATTTGCAATAAAATTACAACAAACATAATAATTTATTTCAGTCACAACTTTTTTAAAAATTTTGTTGTTGTCGATCCTCAACAAGAAAACTAATTATTTTAAGAATAATATTAGCAAAGTGTTGAAAAAATTAAAGTTATTTGTATATTTCATAAAAAAAATCCATATGCGAGATTGCCTCTACTAATAGAAGGAAAATATAAATTTACCCCTAAAAGTATGCTCTTATTTTATATTACTTGATTAAAATTGTGTACGCATGGCTACGTATATTTCTTTCCATAGCAAATTAATTATGATTTAAGTTGTAGGAACAATTAATAAAAACTAATAATTAAAGTGGAATGGAGGGATAACCACCCTCCCTTTTTTGACTACAACTGATGTAGAAATATATTTTTTTTGATCCTTTTCCAAGGAAATTTAACATTAACAATTTCTTACAAGGTTTTTTTAATTTTCTCTGCATTTTCCATTTATGTTGGTTATATTGGCTTCAGCTCAAGATCTCTATTTTTATTAATATATAAAAATATCCTTCCTGATGCTGCAGAAGCAATTAGAGAATTATTATAAAAATAATTTGTTATTTAATTTTTTTCTTTATTGTTTTTTGATATATTTTTTATTATTAAATAACTTAAAGGAGGCATATCACTTAAAATATTTAAAGTAAATAACACGATATTAAATACCTCTCGGTTGAAAAATATGGAATTAAAAACTATTGAATATATAAAATAATATTTAAATTTTTATTAGAAATATTTTGTTTTCATTTCATAATTTTATTGTGTCTTCCGGAGTACTTAAATGTCTCCCCAATTTAATAAAAGTTCTTTCAAAACGAAGAAGCCAATAAAAAATTGAAAAATTAAAATCAAAAAAAATAAAAAAATAAATAAAGAAATAAAAAAAAATATTTCAAATAAGTAGGCGTGGCATCGCCCAAGAAATTGTTTCTTTCTACATTTTCTAGATTAATTTGTATAAGCTGTAAGTAGGCGTAGAGCCGTACACTTCGTTAAAGTCCGGCATCGTGCTGATGAAAATTCATTTGAAAAATTAAGTGGGCGTGGCGGCAGAAATTTTTTTTTTGTTTTTAGTAATGAACTTTTTTATAAAACTCATATAACTCGATTAAAAAATGGTATCGGGACTTATTCTTGCAGCAAAGCATTATGTGTAGAGTACCATTTTAGTCTCGTAAAATAAGTCCTTTTTAGCTGCATTACTAAACATTATTTCTGGATCCCTATTCATAGAGCATTTCCAATTTTCACCCTCAATATCGTTGTGTGCTTTTCAACATATTTTTTGCATTTATATTTACTAGACAATTTTTTTTTTTTTTTTTTTTGGTTTATTGCGAAAACTATTTTTATACTTAATTTATTCTAGTGCAATTGGAAGAGGGCAAATAACTGTAGATGTATACAGTATCCATTGTCAGGCCTAAATGCCCTGCCTTAATTTCCATCATGCATAACCAATGAAATTAGAATCACTTGCATGGCATATCGACAATTGTGCATAATAAAATAGCTGAACAGCAACAACAAAACAACTAAAATCAACAACAACAAGACTAATAACAACAACGACAATATTTGTGAATGTAACAAATGTTTTAAAATACGAGTGCAATCTATTAAAACTACAATGCAATTTGTTACAATTACAGGAGCAACAAAACAAAAAAAAAAAAGACACAATTAGAAAATAAAAATATGTACACGCATGCAAGCCGATATGGAGAGTAAATAAACAATAACCTGTGAAGCCATAAAATAGCATCTAAAGGGTAATCTTTTCCGTGCTTTTCTTTTCTATATGTTGGAGAGTAAATGATTCCAGCCGTTGAAGTAAAATTGCGGAATTAATGTGCGCTGGAAGGATACGTAACGGTGCCCAGAATAAGGATTACAGATGGGAAACTTTCCTTAATGATTTGTTTCAGCAAACCGTGCTATCTGTATTAGAAGCACGTGAAAAAATTCGCTATCAGTTCCCGTCTATCTGTCTTAAATATAAAATGTATATCCTGCTGGGTAATTTCCTTTCTGGAAAATTTGTGAATTTAAAAATATTTTGTAAAAAGAAAAATTGTGTGATATGCCGTATTCAGCTTTACATGAATCCGGTTTCTTTGTTACTTTCATTTGTTCGATCTTAAATTTCTCATGCAAAACATCAAACACTTAAAAGACCTGCTTTACACTCACTTATGCACACTCGCCTTTAACTGGAATAATCCTGCAAATGAATTGGAACTGCAATACACAATATTTTCCAATATCAATACAAATAAATTTTATCAATAAACGTAGTGTTCGTTGTAGTGCAGTTGTTGCACAATTGCAGTAAAACACATGCCCATTTTATACTTTCAATAAAATCGGTTAGTCCTTGTTAGTCCTTGTTTTTGTTTGCATTAAGCAAGCACTGCTAATTGGCAGAGAGGTGTTTTCGTCAAGCTGGAAAACAAGTGATGAATATGTATGCCCAAATTAATTTAACTCTTTTAAAATGTTGTAAATATTTTTATGACAACCTGTTTTTTATACGCAATTATTTCACAGCAGCAAAACATTTTTTATGGCCTCAAGTTATTGTTATTGAACAGAGAAAATATTATCTCGTGTTTGGGCGGTATTTATTTGTGCGAAAGAATAAACACTTTTCAGCAATTAATGTGTATTTATATTTTTGTATTTTGTATTTTTTTTTTTTTTTGGTTTTTTTGATTTGGCTGAAATTTGTTTATTAAAGTTGTAGCAACAAATTGCAAACCCCCAAAGTATGCAACATTTCGCTTCAATTGAATATATAATATTTTATTACAAAATTCATTATCCTTAACATGAAACATGTTCTGCAAAAGTAATGAATTGTTTTAGTACTGCATTCTTAATTAAAACACGGACACGAAAATTGTTCACAAGCAGCGCCAATTCATACACTCTGGGGCACATGTATATGTGTAACAATTATCTGAAAGGAAATAACTTTTTTACAAACGCCATTTTATTATTGGCTTAATATGTTAACTTTGTATGCTGCTTTCATTTTACCTTCAAAGATTTCAGACTTCAATTTGAAATTCTAAATGTGTTGTTGATAGTTGTTGCCTACTTGGGGGGCATTTCTGGGCTACTAATCTTTTGATTTTTTTTTTATAGAATTCTAAATTAATAAATCTTTTTATAAAATATTTACCAATTTTTTTCCTCCTTTTTTTTTAACAAAAATAATATTTTTGGAAGAGCTTTAAGTCTTACACATAAAATGTGTTTTCTTTTAAAATGAAATATCCTGCTGTTGTTAATAATATTAGACACAAAAAGCAAAACAAAAAAATTATAAATTATATGATATAAAATAACTAGCGTGCATGCCACATGTGTGTAAAAATGGAAATAAAATGTCAAATGCTAAACTGTAGGTGGCAAATTCATATTCAGCATCAATACTTTATTTTAATGGTGCAATTTTTAACAATTTTATGACCGGAATTTTTATTTTAAACAAAATAAAAAAGAAATAAAAAGAAAAATAATAAAAATATACTTACATGTATTAAGTATAATTTAAGTTTCTTTTATTA
The DNA here is from genome assembly GCA_963402855.1 of Ormia ochracea. Lineage (NCBI taxonomy): Eukaryota > Metazoa > Arthropoda > Insecta > Diptera > Tachinidae > Ormia > Ormia ochracea. The sequence continues at coordinate 23,829,121 of OY727106.1, forward strand.
TTCAGCAATAACAACACAAAAAAAAAAAAAAAAAAAAAAATTAGAAAATCACAGCGAAAGTTCTTCACACAAAAACTCCTTAACAATTGCAATAAAAGTGGCAGAGAAAAAAAACCCGCTCGTAAAAATGAAATCTTCAGGAAAAAGAAAGGAATTAAGGAATTATTGAGGATTTTTAAAATCCGTTAGAAAACAAAAGAAGCAAAAGTTTCAAAACCAAAGAAATGGAAAATAAAATTTCAAAGAAAAGCACATAAAAGATTTTTTCTCCAACAAAAAATTATATGCCAAGAAAAAATGCAAGAAGTGTTAAATACAATATCATTGAATTGAAACTATAAGTTGTTGGTTGAACGAAAAAAAAAGAAAAAAGTTTAAAATTATAAGAAGAAAAGTAAAGAAAAGCAGAGAAATTGTTAGATTTTAGATACGAGTACACATGCACGTAGCGCTGTGTGTGTGCGTGTGTAAGTTTACAGTTCATGAAAATCGCATTATTTCCGTTAGCGTTTTGGCACGTTTCTACTGCAAAAGTATGCGCATAAATCAGATGACAAACTCAACTCGAACTTCAGCTGATGGCAAGTTAAGGCGGTCGCATGGCTACATTTGCAATAACTACACGGGGAAAAAAAATATATTTTTAAACTTACACATACGAGCATCCATCTACAAGTGCACACAAATATTTACTTCAATATAATCGCATTGTGTGCTCGTGTTAAACAGTATGCATTTGCGAGAAAGAAAAAGCCCCGTAGTTTTGGGGCCAACAAATGAGTTAGATTGTTAGTTATTTTTATTCAGGCTTTGGCCCCAAACCCCTCTATGTGGATTTTTTTTTTAACAAAGATTTCTTTGTTTGAAAACTTAAAACTATCAAGTATTATTCTAATTACATTACTAGTTCTTAACTATCCAATCTAAGAATAATTATTGACTATAATTATAAATACATTAATTAATGGTCTAAGCAGTGCTTGTTCCCGCCACTCATCTCTACTAATAGAGTGGATCTATTATTTATAAACTTAATACTAAAACTTAAATTGTAAACTATAACAAAAAAGTATTTACCCTATGAATGCCGGGGGCAGAAGTTAAGACCGGGATAACCATTCAATTGTTCCTGTAAAATTCCGATACTGGATATGTATTGCGTGTTTCAACTATTGAACTCTCTCTCTCGGTATATAAGATATCCCTAATCACTTTAACCTCAAAATGAGGCAATTTCTCCACAAACCTTTTCATCAAACCCAAAGCATAAAATGGAATTGGATCCAATCCTGCCTTTTCATACACACATCTACTCGAGAACCTTTTATTCAAATGCCTATAGTTCCTCTCTATGCATTTCCTTAAAATATGCCTCTCAAAAATCTCCATCTTTTTCATCAAGGATTTTGATATGGCAAACCATATGGGAAAGGCATAAAAATAAAGTGGACGAATGCACACCTTGTACAAAAGCAATTTGGTCCTTACCGGTAAACTCCTGCTGTTAAATAATCTCGCAAATATTCCCTTCACACGATTTGCCCTCTCTAAATTGTACAGCGCGTGACCATTGAATTTCAGAAGCCTATTAAAGTTCACACCAAGGTATTTCATTGTATCCTTAAATGCAATATTGTTGCCATTCAAATTCAGCTTTAATCTTTTGCTCTCCGGTACCACAAAATATTTACATTTCCCAGAAGCATTTCTCAAACAAACGGCACTACTCTTTTCGGTGTTAATCTTTATTCCCCAATTAGAGTAGAATTCATCAACATTCCTCAGATACAATGAAATACGCTGCAGTGCCACCTCAGGAGACACATCGTGAGTGTAAAGAAGAGAGTCATCAGCGAACAGAATACCCTTACAATTGTAAAATTCATGGGGAAAGTCATGAACGAAAATGCTGTACAAGTGAGGCGCCAACACCGAACCCTGTGGAACACCACAAGAAACCTCTCCCTGACATGACACCACTCCTCCAATACCTACGCAGAATCTCCTTTCGTCGAAAAAACTTTTGAAAAGTTTTATCACATTTTTATCAAATCCGATCATTAGCATTTTATACAAAATACCATCATGGTATGCCTTATCAAAAGCCTTCTCGACATCAAGAGACACAGCTACAGTACATCGATTTTCCCTTAAGTTCTGAACCACATCAGTATGGAACTTCAAGAGTGCATGCACCGTTGAACTACCTTTTTTGAAACCAAATTGATTATCAGAAATATAACTATCACTCAATCCTACATCCATCCTATCCCTTATTATCCTCTCAAATAAATACCTATATATACCTATATTAGACAGTAAAGAAATCGGTCTAAACGTATTCACATCATTAATCCCCTTCCGCTTCGGAATGAGAATGACCTTAGCAATTTTCCACTCCCTAGGAAAATAACAATTATTCAAACAGTTATTGAACAAAATAGTCAAATACTCGAGCGCCTTAACCGGAAATTCCTCCAGTATAAAATTTGATATTGCATCAATACCGCGCGATTTCTTCCTGTTTACCAATTTGGAAACATCCAGCAAATAATTCAAATCTATTAAGACCCGATCTTACGCAATTGTTCAAAGATGTACAATCCTCGCTAAATAAAATCGGATTCTCAACTTGAGAAATTACATCACTAACAGCCTCAGATATAGATTCAGTATTCCCATTAGGAGTAGAATGCCAAAGTTCAAATTTGATAACAATATTGCGAAATTGTTGTTGCATACTTTTAGGTGGCACACCAAATACTGCTTTCGCTATTTTTCAGTTAAATAGTTATTGTTGTGAACTTTTAGCAGACACATCATCAGGGGGCCATGACCATTTAACTACCGATGATAATCGTTAAGATACCCTTCAGTGGGCATGCCATCTAACTGTTTCTTATTGTTTGCTTTATAAAATATTTTTAAAACCATAAAAAAGTATTAAATTTATTTTTTTTGGACTAATGGGTACATTCATAGCCGAGTAAATTTCCCATTAGTAAGGAGGGTACAGGTTTGATTCCACCTTGGATATCTGTGCTATAATGGGAAAATTATATAAATGTTTTACATAGCTGGTCTGGCATGGTCTGGTCTGGTCTGTATAACTGATACCTCTTCTGAATATGATGTTCTACAAACAAAATAACAACAAACTACGGGGTAAAACATCTAACAGATTCTAATGCCTCTGTATACATGTAAGATTGTGACTTGTTGTAATTGCTGTATGGCTGCTTCTTCCACATTAAAAATTATTTTTTTTTTCGTAGAAAAATCGTACGAAAAAGAAATTTTATACTACAAAACACACAGTCAATGTGTTGACTTAACACATGCAATTTTGCTTCTTCATCTCTTTCAGCTATTTGCTCTCTACTTCTGGGCATGGTAAAATTGAGTATGTGTGGGTGTGGGTAGAAATCTGATTGTGTATGTTGTTCTGAACTCTATTTGCTGCTACAATTCTCGCATAGAATTACAGTGGTCTTTCCAAGATTTTTATTTATTTATTAAATTTTTTTTTTTGTGGATTATTGCGCAATATTTAAGTTGCTGCTGATTTACATTGGCAATGTGTTTTAATGTGTTTCTCAAGTAAATAAAATTGCGAATGATTAAAAAATATGCATAACTCGAAATAGTCATCCATTTACGAGAAATATTGAAATGAATAGTTCTTTATCCGCGATAAGCTTATCTAAATTGCGAGAAACGAAACTGGCGATATGTTACTAGTAATTTTGTATCGTTTAATCGGCTTATAAAGTCGGCAATAAAGGTTATTGCTCTCCTGCAGGCAGCTTTAACGATGGTGGTTTTTCGGTGATTACAAGATCGTAGCTGGAATTTCTAACAACTTTATCTAGCAGTTGCAATTTCTAGGATAACGAAAAGGATCCACATTGTCTTTTCAATTTATCTTTTGAATTATTGCACAATATCTGCCAATCCCATACAGTTCTAAATAACAATTCATTTCTTTTAAAATATTCTAAATATTCTCAATATTAACATTTAATATAGAAGATCGCTTTAAATGAGAATTATAAAAAATATATTCTTTCGTTTAAAAATTAAGGTGTTCCAACAATGTGATCTCTAATGAATTCACGCATTTGCTTCTCCGAATGATGAATGCCCTTCTCTTTATATTGGATTACTTGCCAACAAAGTGGCCATTAATTTTATCCAACTGTATTTAACACTACAAAAAATTAATTATTTTTCAAAATACAACAAAGTTTTTTGTCATCTGCTTCTCGTTTAATTTCTATTTTATTTTCGTGAAACATAAAATCGATTTCTTACAGACCTGAGAACACATTCAAACAAATTTCACCTTCCAACAAATCCAACTGTTATGTTTTTGGGGCAGAAAATACAACTCCATGAATTATTGGCCGTTATCTCACTGTGTCAGTGGGTTACTTTTGTTTTATCTCAAATAGAATTTCTATGCATCGACTATAAATTTGAGTTTTTGTTTTGTCTTCGAAGACAAGAAAAAAGTTGCAATATGGAATGATGATGCTCTTCGAATGCCATTATGCCTTTTCATATTATTATTATCCTTCTTCCTGCTTCTTGTTACTCTTTGTAACCCCCTAACCAATTTTCAACACACAATTGTTCAGTTTGTTAGACAGAATGTTGATGTGAACTTTAGCTACGAGTAAGATTTTCCTGCATTTGTTTTTCCTTCCAAGATTTTTTAGTTTTATATTTTCTACAAACAAGCAACAAAACAAGAAACTTTTTTGAATTATTTTTGCTCGGTTATTTTTTCCTTTCTTGTATGTCTTGGCATTTTTTGCATGTACTCTGTCGTTCATACGAGTACATATAATTTTCTGAATTTTTTTTTTTATTTGTTTACCTTCTTCTTATTTAATGCTTACTTAAACGGGAAAATTCTACAGAAGTTTAAACAGTCGAGAGCACAAAAATAGTCGTACTAGGAGGATCTTGAAAAGAAAAAACATACTTTAGAAGACACTTCTCGCTTTATTTCTGCAGTCTGTAAGTGATCGTGAGACAGTGCTGATCTGACGGTACAAGTAGCTCCGTAGATATTTATTCAAATACAGTATAGAGCAAAAGTTACCATGGAATGGTAATTCTTTATACAAAATTTAGATATTGCTGGACTTGCTATGGAAAAAAATTTCATTTAAATAAACATCTCTTTTGTTTGACATTTTTATTCAATAATTTTTAAATAAAAAAATAAAATAAAATATTTATTTATAAACGAAAAACAATATCAACTTTTATTATAAATTTATTAAAACTTAAAAAAAAACGATAAATTTTTTTATTTTTTTTTCTTTGTTTGTAATTTTATATTAATAATTTAAAATAAATTTTTTTAGGAAATTAATATTTTAAAAATTTTTATAAAAGAAATTATAATTGTAAATAATTTATAATTTTAAAATTTATAATTTTATAATTTTTTACTATACGTTCTTTTGCTTTTAAATTTTATGTTCTTAATTTAAATTAATTTCTATTAATTTTTAAGTAATTTTTTTTATATTAATTAATAATTTACGCATGTAATTCTTCAATTTGATTTTGAATTTTAATTTAATATTTGGTTGGTTTCAATATTAAAAGCTCACTGATACCAAAATTTAAAATGTGAAAACCTAAGAAACAGCAAACTAATTTAAAAATCCCCTTTTGTGAGCTTAATTTTTTATCCCACTGTACTGCAAAGTAATATTAACTATCACTGGATTTTTTTTTAAACTAGATTTTAATAATTTTTTGTTTAACTTATAAGGTATATACGGCCGGGCATCAATAAATTTTTGGAATCATATAGAACCGTATTTCTCTTCTAAGGATCAGTAAGAGAACCAAGCAGCGTACCAGCCTGCCAGCCAGCCAGCTATCCAATCAGCCGCATAATCTGATAACTGCCGGGTTTTGATTGCAACAGATCAACAATTACCTCATTCACCCTTTCAAAACTCGCGAACAATTTAGCTGAAATATCATTTGATGATTATTTTATTATTGCAGATATATTAATATATGCATTTAGAAAATTAAGAAAAAAATGATCTACATGTTTCGATAATATCCCAAACACGGTCTAAAAAATGTTCAAAATGGAATTATATCTGAATATTGCACTCTATTTAACTATATGCTAAACAACTCATAGGTACTTTCCTCATGCTTGGAAACACTGTGGAGGCCCAAAAAATTTGAGAGCTATAAGCCTCCTTCCAAATGTCGGTTTAATCTTCGAAATTTGTAGAAACAACAGCATAGTGAGTATTTTCAAGCTTAAAAAAATAGGTCGTGATAGGCAGGTTCGATTCGAGTAGAAACACTCAAGAACTCAAGCAGTGCATATACTCTTATCAAATATTTATTGGAATTTATACAAACGACTGCACAACTGGTGCCTGTTTGATAGACTTTGAAAAGGCTTTGGACAATATTTGGATGCCAGGACTGATTTGTTAACTAAAAAATTATGCCTTTCCCTTCCAACCGATTTCATTTAGGCATAACATGTTAAACTACAATTCGCATAGAGAAATTTTTATATTTCACCGAACATATTAAATTCCAAATATAAAAATTTAGGAAAGCATTCTTCATCCATAAAATATTCGAGTATTCCAAATATTTAAGTTCCAGCTTTAAAACAATTATTACCAAACGTTAGTAAGACCTATACTAACTTATAGTGCCAAATGTGGTTCAACATTTCTTCATTATATATGGAACAATTAAGGGTTTTTGACCGACAATGTCTTAGATGTTGTAAGAATTTGTAAAGATGCGGAGAGAGCAATTATACCAAATATATATCTAAACGAAAATTATACAGTGTTGCAAAAAGTAGTAGGACTGAAGTATCTGCAATTCATCTAATAAGAAATCAAATTCTCATTACGGTAACGACTCGTATATAGCTAACGTGTTACAAACAGGGTTTCTTCCTCCTAAAGCCTTTACTTTTCGTCACAAACATGGATTCATCTAAAACGGGTCTGGCATACCTATACTTTATCATATATATAGGAGAGCAAATAAGAAAGCAGTACAGAGCAACCTTCCAGCAAACTACAACGTTTGATTCGACACTAGTACTTCTACAGATGATAAAAAGGTTAATAATGATAAGCCAACAAAACTCACTCCCACGATAAGTACTACTGCTATAATTAGTACCTCCGCTGTCATCAGTTTGTTTGCTGCCATTTGTTTGAAGTCAGACGTTGTTGCTGCCATTTTTGTTATTTGTGCTAATGTGTGTTATTATGAGCTTATAAGTGGGCGTGTAATTTTCAAGAGTTTTCTAAATTTATATATTCAAATGCATGTTGTGTATTTATGTATGTGTAAATGTCTTGTTTGCCAACAAACGCTGCAATCTGTTGGAGTTGCATTGGCAGCAGCTGCCACACTTACCATGTAAAAATCATTTAAAAATTTTTTATTTATTTCTTTTACATTTCTAAGACTAATATTTTCTGTTTTTTTTTTTTAATACAAATGCAGACACACACTCTCACCCATACACGGATATATACATCTCCTGGAATAACTGAATTTTTTACATTCTCTTTCCTTAGAAACTATATTTCTGCCACTTAAGCTTAAGCGTATGATCGTTTATGCATGAGTTCATTTTTGTACATGTGCGCCTGAAATGCTGCTCCTTTTCACAAATACTGCTTATTCTTCTCTTCAAGCTCAAGTTTTCTGCTGCTGCTGTAGTCATTATAACCATCTCTTACAATTAACAAAAATATAATCATACTCATGTGTAGGTGTTGTTGTCAGCCAGCGCAAGTGTGTGCTTAAAAGCCTTTACCCGTCCAAGTACATATATGTGTGCGTGTGTGTGTGTGTGTGTTGCATGATTTCTGATTGCATTGTTTAGAAGTGGGAGCGAATACATTTTCTTTACAGTTTATCGTACTATGTGTTAATATGTGTTCCAACAATTATGTTAATTTCCAACAATTTATTGTTTTGTGAAATGTGAAATATGAAAACAAACGGCAAAAACGAGCAGGAGGAAAACTTTAGTTTTGCTTGCAAGTTTAAATGCCTGCAAAATAATTTGTCTGTTTGCTTTCGTTTACTGATTGTTTTCAAATTAGCTTCTTAATTAAAAATGACTTTGCTTTGCTTTGCAAGAAAGGCATTTGCTTTAAAATTAGCATCAGGACGTTTTAAACAAATGCCATTTTTAAAAATGAAAATTTACTTCCCTACGTAATTTGAGTATTTAGATTTCTATTCCACATTCTCAGCCTTGATGTAGGCAATAAAAAAGAGCTGAATGATTAAAATTTTTGTGTAAAATAATTGGCTTCTGATAACTTTTCATTGTGCCTCGTGCTTTGGCTAATGTAAATATCATACAAGATTCATTTTAATAGATTAATGTACTGACTAGAATATTAGATCTGTAATATGTAGCGGGTTTTCCATTAGGCGAAAACAAGGTAGCAAAGTACTGTATTTTTATTTTGCAAAATTAAAGTCCTTGTTCATACAATTTCATTTAAATGACAGCCATGTCTGCTCTTAACGTACTGCATATAACCCTTCTAATTTTGAAGGACTTCTTCGTATAAATCAGGCTATAGTACGCATATGACTCGTACAATATTTAATCCACTGAGGCAATTTTTTGTGGATTATTCGCATAAAAAAACTACTTCTCATAACCCCATTAAAAGTAATCCAATGGTATTAGAACACAAGCTCTTGGCGGGCAACTCACTAATGCAAAAGGCTAAATTGATCAATCGTCGAATTTTCCAAGCAGTAGTTCCACTATATCGCGAGTTATACATCATCTTGTTGAAAGAACATGTCATGCTCATTTTGTTCGATTTTTGGAAAAAAAATATCTTTAAGAATTGACCAATACCGAAATCCACTAAAAGTTTCCTGATTCAAGGTTTAAAAAAAATATGAGGAGCGCAAAAGGCAAGCATTTTTAATGGATGCAATAGTGTCTCGTGTACTTCATGTGGGTTATTTTTGTCCCAACTGCGCTAAAAATGCGCTTCATTCGAAAAAGCAACTTTTCGATCGAGAAAAAGGATCTGTTTCGACGTGCTCTAAATCCCAATCATTTGAATCCAAAAATTATTTGTCTTCAAAACATAAACTGGTGATTTAATTTTTTAAGAAGCAAAAAATTGTTTTTTCTATTTAAATTTAAAGTGTGTAGGCACGTAACGGAAAACCCGATATTATGGGGATAACGATAAAACTATCATTTGAAAAGAAAATTTGCCATGCATCCGGTAGACGCAGGAAAAATACGACTATTTCTAGGAAAAATATTTCACAAAGATGCTTCTCTTAGAAACGAACTCACTCTCTTTCGCATGAAGAGAGTTTTGGATTACTGTGATAGTTTTCCATTTTTAAATTAATACAATTTGGTACATTTTGATGAAACTCGTGATATATTAATAGGTCATTTTGAGAACCCTGTCGTAGATTTACTGCCCTGCTTCACTCCATAGTACCGACATAATTTTGTATAATCCACAGTTTCAGTAAATAAAAATTTTGCATGTATGAGTAGTATGTATTTTATAAATTACGAAAATATAAGCAATTGAGTCCACCTAATTCGGCTCACTGATCAATTTTTCATACTTGATACGGGAAACTTACTTACTTCAACGTTAAACTTTGGCTTTATTTCAAATTTGAATTATGCGAACTCAAGTCAAATTTTTTGTGTTGAATTTTTCCTGTTTAAGGCCGTGTTTCACTATCCTACAAAATCGTATGATTTTTTAAATATGTCATTTCTGCTACAAAAATGGAGTAGTGTGGCCTAAGACCTTCAGAATTTTACCACAGAAATTTTCAGAGTGCTTTTACATCTATCAGCAATGAAAAAAATTATTTGCATTGATTTTGTATGATAGTGTGGCAACAGAAATGCCATTTCGATGGCAATTTTTGAAAATAGGAAGGTATCACTATCAGATTTTAGAGTTAATGAATCATATGACTGTCTAAGATAGTGAAACATGGCCTTTAGGAAAAATTTAAATCCGAAAGCTTTTATAGTTGTGCAATGCAGCAGCACTGGCAGTGATTTCGGAAGCGGGATGCCGGCAATTCCACAGAAAACATTAGTTTAGGTAACGCCACATTGAACAATAATATCCTATATATATATATTCAAATATACTGTATTGTCAAAGACAACATTTATAGAGAAACGAATTTATTCATTGAGATTGTTACCTTATAATTATAATACGTTTTTATAATTCTCATTTAGTTGATAATAATTAATATTAATTTTAATACATAAAACTGTCGCTTATCTTCTTATTATCATTACAGTAGCGGAGATATCGGGTAAGATATCCAATCAGCATATTATTCAATGTATTTTAGAAACCCATTTTATGTAACTGTACTTTTTTGCAATATAAAGCAGTCGTTTTTAAATATCAGTGGAGTCAATTTTATAGATGTTTGGGGTACTGAAGGATTGGATATAATTGAAATAAATGATTTTGATTCAGTTGTAGGCTTTGATCATCAAAGATTAGAATTAGAATTCTGTACTATTTGCAATATATGCATGTTGAGAGAATATTTTCCTTTTTGTCCCGTTCGACAAGACGTTGTCAGCTAATCTTTCCATTTTTACCAAATTTAAGATTCGTCGCTCTCTAAATTACTGAAACTATATAAAACTAATTTGTAAAATCAAATATTAATTTAATTTAAAAAAAAAGTAATTATTTAATGTCTTTATTTTCTTTTTCCAGATCCATCTCTTACAATGTTGTTTTAAGGTAAGTCATTAAGATTTTTCTTCACTTTCATAAAAGTTGCGTCCTTATTGCATAACCAGGAAATTTTCATCGCAATTTTTAATGTTTTTCGTGTTTTAGAAAAGCCCGGCAGTTCAAGTGAGGGCAAGGAAATTATGAGAATTTTAAGAAATTTGAATAAAAAAAACAATTTAATGGGTAATCACGCTCTTCTCGTTTAGGCCGCCAATCAAGTGCGTTCGTTTAATTGCAAAGTTATATTTTAGAAAATGAGCAGGTAGAAAATGAAAAATTATTTATTAAACATCTTTAAGCTTATGGGAGCTTTTTTTTTTATTCAAAACATTCAACCCTTTAAGTCGAATTAATTTAAAAATATATAATCCAAATTAATCATCCTTCTAACGTTAAGCGAGTAAATCAAAGGTTGGCTTTCCCTTTCTTGTACTGGAAATTTTGGAATTAATTAAAAAAAAGGTTTGTTATGCAGTCGGAAAATCAAGCAAACTGATTCCTTAATAAAATCAAAAACTTTGGCCAGCCCATATCCAGCTTGCGGATGGGGGTTTATATTAGTAAAAATTATATTATTCGACAAGAATTTTGAAAGCGCTCAAATAAATTTTTGAAAGATGTTGTTTCAATTTATTTAATCATTTTAAAATATTTTATCAAATCAGTTAAACTCCCGCCAAATAACTCTCGATTAAGTTTTTCTTATATAAAATCCCCGCCCACATTTCTACTTGCCACTTGTGTTATGGTTCAAGGTTGCTTATGAATCTCAAGCTGCCATGGCTTGCCATTGACCTTTTAATGATTTTGTCGCAATCTGGTTTAACGCTGGGAGATCGTATCACATTGGGAGCGCTATTAATTATCAGAACATTCTGAAAAATAAGAAAGAATTCATAGATCTCTGCAATAGTGGCCGATATTTAAAATTAAAAGTAATTGTTTTTTTATTTATTTAGTAATATTTCTAAAATAATTTCAATTAGGAAAAATATTAAAATTTCTTTCTTTTAAAATAAAATGGAAACTCCTTCATATAACTCATATCTGAGTTATGCAAAATTGTCTAACTCAGCATGAACTACCGGGCCATTGCATTCGTTTGGAATTTTTAAAACCATTTAACCACAAGAGGGTTTACCACAAATTTTATTACATTTACTTGATGACATTCACAACTTTGTATGATGAACAATAATAATGACTACAGCTATTGTTGAACCAACATTGAAGTGTTAGTTTGTTTGTTTTATGGGGCCATAGAGTGCACACGAGGGATGGTTAGCGAACGGTTTTTGGAAACCATTAAAAAAGCTTTATTTTGTTTCTTAAAAAATTAATAAAAAAAACTCTCTCTGGGATGGCCGTAACTTTTTTTTTTTGGAAACAAACAAATTGAATTTTGTTTTAATTGAATTTAAATCGAAAGTGACTCCTCCATGTGGTCATTCCAAGTCCTCAATTTTCAAATAATATTTTTATATTTTCTAAACAAGTTTTATCAGGATAAATTTTAAGAGGTGCTATTATCCTTTTTCGAGCCGATGTATTAACTATTCACATTCAGGATTTGAACTCAAGCCAGATCAATTAACTTCAATTAATATGTTTTGTATGGCCCCATTTCAATGTGCTTGTTATTAATTACGTTATCCTTCATTTGCTCAGGAACGTAAAGTAATAAATTGCTCTCCTTCGTTGGGCGATATCATACGATATATGCCATTTCATAGAAGCTATGCTTCTGCTCAGTCCTTTGTAATCCATCATTTAAATCCCTTCAGCTTGATAACGTATTTCTGAAAAACTTTAAGTTTTTTCTCAAATGGAGTCGATCAAAAGTATCGTCACTTTTGTGCTTCTCCACTTTAGGGTAGTTGCATTCCTGATTATCGCTTTGTGTTCCTGTTCGTTGTTATTGTTAATTTCATCCTGTTGTCGTTGGATGAAATTTGCATGTAATTCAAACCTTTCGAGTTCCTTTTTGTGGCATTTTTAACTATTAAAGTATGTGCGGCCCATTTCTATATTATTCAGGAAGTAATATTAAGCCTTCAAGTTGCATTTCTTTGTTCATCAGATGGCTGATGACTCGACTGTTGGTCCAAGCGTTGGTGTTCTGTAGAAGACAATTAAAGTAATTAAAAGTAGGGATATCAAAACATCTGACCAGTCTGAGTCGTTGTAACATTATAACAGATGCCTTCTCTAACTCTACAAATTCTCCTAACATGGCCTCAATGTACGCCATGGGTGCAGGATATTCGCTGAATTGTGGTCTTGGAGAAATATTATAGATCTAAGGTAACTGCCTCCTTTAGTAAAAAGATTTTACGTCTTGCTTATATCTGAAAGCAGTTAAGGATTATCTGCTCTATGTAGGCTGAGGAGTGCCTTCCTTGTTTGCTGATTTTAATAATTTTTTTTTTTTAACTATTGGGCATAATAACATTCAATGTAAGAAGTCAAGTCGGGCACGAAATATTTTTCAAGGTACCCTTTGTAGACACCAAAGATGGGAAAGTCCTTTAAAAGGATCCTTAAATGATGTGCATTTCTACTCATGGAACTCATATTTCTGACTGATGAATACACATCCGTATGAAAGGAATTATTCCGAGGCATTTCTATTTCGGAGTGCCTTCCAATGGTACCAATAGCTTTTTTCACAGTTGGCGATTTCTAAATCACCAAAAGTAATTGGTTGCAGAATGGTAACTGGTCGTCTTTGCCAATTTAAGTTCCAAAGTTTCATGTAAAAAGCTCAGCATGTAAATGTTGTGCGTTAAAATCCTTATGAAAAAAACATGACCTGGAGAATCCTTTAGCACAATTGCGGATACCTAGAAATGCCACCTTTCTAATTTTCTAATTTCAATTTTGTTATTATGGATTGTCCAATACTCAAAGGCCGACATATCCTTTCCAATCATTTCGAAAGGCTTACTATCCCATGCTGCAACATTTGACGTAATTGGTGGTTGAGAAAATGCCAATAATGCATGTGCTTTTGATGATAGAACGACGGTAGTCGTCGTCGTTTGATGGGTATTACTTTAGTGCAACTAAATATTTTCATGAGCTTTATCCTTCCCTTCATTGTGACAACATATACAGGAAGTGGAAAATTGAAAGAAGAAACCACATCGAAACAAACCCATAAAATAATAAAATAAAAAAGCCTTTAAGACAAGCAGCAACAAAGTCTTTGTAATAAAAAAAGGAACAGAGTGGGAAAAAATTGACTGCTAAATATACGAGTGCGAGTACGAGCACGAGTACCAGCGTGCTACTCAGTATGGCAATTGTACAAACAACTTGTATCTGCCTGTATAAAAATTTTTATGATTGATTGTAAATAACTTTAACCGACAAGTTAGTGAATCGTCGATAATAAAATGAAATGGAAAATAAAGAAAATGAAAAAGAAATATGTGCACAAATAAAACTTATTTTATATTTCTTCTACCACAGCCAGCATATTGTGAATGTTTAAGGATATTTTACAATAAATTTATGTGGTTAAAAACGTGGGATTGCTGTGGTTATTTGATATGTGTGCGTGTTTGCATGTATGAGTATTTAAGGCAAATATGCTTATTTATATTTATAGACCGCCATAATTTATAGACATCCTTTTTATATATTTTTTTTTTCGTTTGCCAACAAGCAGCTCCAAATAAAAACGAGAATATAATTCTGTTGACAAACTTGACAGAATTGCAAAATTTATAACGCAGCATATATATTTTTAATATCAAATTAAATTTCCTCTTTCAAGATAAGGGAATTACAACCTCTTGCTCGTCCTACATTTAATGTTTGAAATGGTTATAATGGGGGTCTGAAGCTGGTGCTGGTGCTGGTGCTGTTGCTGCTGGCTGCTGGCTGCCAATTGGCAATACTTTTCTATTTATTTAATTTTATATTTCTTGTTGTTTTAAAATTTCCTTTGCTTGATTTTAAAAAAAGTTCCCAAAAATTTTATTTAGATGTGATACTCGAATAAAAGATATAATTAATGAGGTCGTTTTTTGAATAGAAAAGATATTTAAACTGATATGGTGTCAGAATATTCAGTAAAAAAATCCAAGTTTCCTCTGGATTTTTGATTGTCCTTCAACAATAAGATGTTTTATTGAATACCCCCGTATCTTAAAAGTTCTCATGAGTGGAACTGCAATTCCTGCGATATATATATGCCTCTAGAATGCATGAAAATAATCAAAACTCTTTGTGGGAAATTCGTAAAACTAAAGCAATTTTAGGTTGCCGGGCTACAATTTCTCAGCTAGCAATTGTCAAAGAGATAGAAAATTTCTATTTATTGTTACCAGCTATTGATTTAGAAGCTTATCTTCTTACGAAAAGTTAAAAAATTGCTAACTTTTGACACAAGTTATTAATATTTGGAAACGAACTCGTGCACCTCGCTCTGAAACAGCTAAGAGTGCTTGCCAGTGCCATCAAGCAATTCTTCATAAAGACTTTGCTGACTTTTAAAGTTACTCTACAAGGACTATTAACAGTATGATATTTTTAAAATTAAATCTCTTGTTGGAGAACCCATTCCTTGCAAAAAAAAACCAACAAACTGAAATCTGTGCACAATTTATGTTTCCTTTGCCGCACCACATTAGGAGTTCTTCATTTTATAAATGATTTTATTTTTTATGTGCAGAACAACATTTACAAGTTTCATGGGAATACTGTAAATCAATTGCTGAACTTTAAGTGCAATCGTCAGCACCATACTAAAGCTGCGGGGGTTGGCAAAAAAAATAGAAGTTAAAAAAAATTCAATTCATTTAGCCTCCGTTGCAAGTTAGTAAAAGAAAATACTTGTGACTTGTAACATTTTGTAATATATAAAAAGTAATAATCTGCTTTGAAGTCGTGCAAACAGCTGATTGTTAGAAAAAAAAAAGTAATGAATATGCTCAGTGTGCAATGCAATTTATTTATTTGTGGATGTGCTTCCACATCGCTTACTTTCGTCAAACATGAGTACTTATGCAGAAGAAGTACCCGTACGGCTGATTTAAAAAAAAATTCACTAGATGTTGACATCCAACAAAGCAGCTGATTGGTGAAAAGCGCTATCGCGCTTGTTTCGCCTATATGAATACATATGTAGATGTGACTGATTGGCTTCAGCACTCATTGGTACGTGATCAGGTAATGTACTCTTCATTTCAAAATATATTCATGATTTGTTAGGAATGGAATTAATGGGCCCATACAAACCTCTTTATTTCATATAGCAGTGTATGCCACAGTTCTGCTCATACTCATACCTGTTACCATTTCAGTCATGGCTACGTAATTAAGACAAGGACTCATGAGTACGCCCTGACAAAAATATTCTTTTGCTATTTTCAACTGAAATATTTGAACCTTTACAGTCTTAAAGCATTTTAACTTTAAAATTTCTAAAGAGAAATAGAAAAATTATTTTAAACCCCTTTCACAAGTCTTATTTGTCTTCATCACTTGTCTACTTGTTGAAAATATATGAACTTCGATTTATAAATAAACTTCAATTTTATTTGCAACAATGTAATGTTGTAGTTTCTTCTTGCAGCTCCTACTGCGTACAGTGATTTATTGTTACAGAATAAAAAGAGAGAAAAACAAAAAAAAAAAAAAAAAATACAAAATTATAAAAAATAAATTGTTGTTACTTTTGCGAAAAACTCTAGTTTTTAACAAATTGCAGCAAGTTTTGCAGCAACAATATTTAATAAAACGTACTCACAGCAGCAAAACATGCTCGTAAGTCAAAGTTGGTTAACAAACGGTAGCAGCCAAATTTAATAACAGAATGCTACCCATGTATGTACAGGGTTTGCCAGCAGGAGTTGGATTTTTAACACAAATTAGTACAAGAAATGTTTGGGAAAATAAGTGAAAAAGTTAGTACGGACTGAGCGGATTTTATTCGTAAACTTTACATGATATTATTGTATACGCTTCTAAATATTAGGGATGTGCTCAAAGCGGGTTTACTACCACGCATCCTTACAAGTCAGGGTGACCTTTGATTGACATGAATTCATTGTTCAAACCAACAAAGAAGTAATAACAAATTCGAATTAGTTTTCTCGGTGTATTACGAGTATTACGGTGTATTAGGTTTCGCAAATGTTTACGAGTTACATTCCAATTGCTTAAAATGTAATGAGATATATAAATATCCTTTACTTTTGAAGGGGAATATAATCAGCTGTTGTGTCAGCTGGCGCATAATATGCAATTTGCTGTAGATGCATTAAGCAGAAATTCATGTATTGGGCTGTGAAGGCGTCAAGAAGAAAATGCCCTGCTAATAGAGCAGGTATTTATTTATTTATTTTTTTTTTTATTTTAACAAGTCCTTATTGTAAACCCTATCTATGTACATCAATAAGAGCAGTGCCCATTAAATAGAGGCTGTGAATGAACATATTTTTTAGATAAACGTTGCCACACTATTGCAAACTGAAATTAAACCTCAAACTGACAAAAGCCATGTAAAGCTAGAAAAAGGTAAAATAAAATTAAAAAGGATATACGAGCAAAGTTCCTTTATTAAAAAATTGTTTTAAAATTTCTGTACATTAGACAATACTCATTATAACACAGTGCTTGTGTTGTTTTACGTAACAAATTTTTAATTTGTATCAAAAATTTACCGAAAGCTTTTTAATTAATTAAAAAACTAAAACTTTTGCTCGCAAATAATTCATTTATACAGAATCATACAAATTAGTTCATGCTAAAAGTATAAATATTGTGCCAGGAGACGTGACATTTACATAAAGGAAAGCCTTAAGTTTCAGCAGAATTTCGAAAATGATAACGATAATTTGTAAAGTAAATAATTGTTTAATAAATAATTTTGTTATATCAATAAAGCCAACATAAACCATTCTGTGCTTAAAATATTTAAAATAAAATCTAATGAAAACGAAAGTGAATGCAAAGTGACAGCAAATATTTGATATAATAATGTATTTAAATTTTTGTTTATATGCTCACATAAAAGCCTGAAAATAGTTTTAGCTTTAACCAGCTTCTCGGCGCCCTTTTCTTGAGATGCTGTTGTTCCATTTAGTTGTGATTTGACAGCATGACTAGACATGAATTTCTTGACAATTCAAGAGAGTACTTTTAAGCAATTAAGAGAACTTCTTTAAAGAAAATTTCCAGTCAAGGCCAGTCTTCGCGATATAAAATCAATATTTGCAAGTAGTGGTAAATTTGTGTGTATCTTTTTGTAAAGGGAGGGGTCATTTCATGTTTGGGGCACGCCGAAGTTGTTGTGTAATAGAATCGACTGCTTTCATTCTAATTTAAAGTGAAATGCCCACTAGAAATTAGGCATCAGGTGACAGCGACGTCCAGTGTCCGATACCAGGGAAATATTTAATATTTAATACTCTTTACCAATTTATTCCCATTTTTGACTCCTTAAATTGCTTAAGTGAAAGCTTCAGCAAAAGCAATATAGTAACGTGATGTGGTTCGATTCTAAACTTTAGATTTTATTTATCTCAACAAAACGTGTCTATTCGCTTAGATACCAGGTTTACATATAAACTAACATTGGGAACGCTGTCTTACATCTAGAGTTGGGTGACTTCTTAAAGTCGACTCAAATAACTTAAACTACATTCATTAATCTTAACATTAGTTATAGGCAAAGTTGCCAGAAGAGCAGGAATTATTATTATTTTTATTAAATGATCACGGGAACAATTAAATATGAGTCCATCAAATTCGCCAAATTGACAAGGTATACCCATATACCTGGTATGCATGGGGATATGCTGCATTAAAATAGTGGCTCAAAACATAACGACAAGTCCTTGTATGAGTTATGAAATGACGGCAAATTGTGTGTTGGCAATAGCCACTATTGTGTTATGCTATATTACATAAGTTTAACTATAAGGTTTTTAAAAAAAAATTTTTACAAACTGAATGAGAGTCTTAAGGTCAGCCAATAAATCATTGCAGAATTATTTTTCAGAAATCTCTGCAAATAAAAAAGGTTTTAGAAATTTATTTAAATACATTTTTTGTTCATTTTTATTCATTTTCATTCATTTTTATCGATAGACAACAAACTACTTTTATATTTATAAAAATTTATTGTATTTTATTGTAAAAAAAATAACAAGATTTCTGAACACATTTTTGCAACAATTTTTTTCTTTTCATTTTTTCATTACTTTTAAAGCATCATTTTAATGTTATTATAATATTCTCAAATATGTTTACCTTTTTATGCATTTTTTATTATGCATTTGCTTTATATATTTTGCAATACCTTTTCTGAGCGAGAAAAAAAAAATAAAAAATATATATCCCATCATCAGAAAGCTACTTAACTATAATATAGTTGTATAAATTAAAATATAAGAGAAAAAGTAACAGCAACAATAACTAAAAGAAAACATTTTATAAAGCATATTTACTGTATTAGTTTGCCAGTTCAACGTTGTTTGTTATTATTCTTGGCAGTGGCAGGAGCAAAAAACCAAATTATCCTTTCACATACATATCCTTTTTCGCAGAAAAATGAACGGAAAGTATAAAAGAATATGAAAAGGAAAATATACTTATGAAACTTTAGAATTTTGTCAGCTTTGAAAATATTTCAATGCAGCAGACACCTAAAGAGTATGCAACAATATTATAATTGCATACGTTTTATATGCAGCCTTAACGTATGCAATAATACATGTTGAAAAGAAAATTATTTAAGAAAAAAATGGCGAATTAAACAAGAAAAGTAATAATAGAAAAGTAACTGAATTAAATTTTAACGGTACACAAAAACATATGCAAGCACACACACACACACACACACACACACACACACACATACACAGGCACACATTATTTATCTCTTCACATGTTCACATTGAAGACTAAAACATGTACTTACATAATTCAGTGCATGCGATCACACCGCACAATCATAAATTATGAAGCCTGACAAGAAAGCGTTCTCATATTCGAAACAAATTATAAAAATAAATGAGAAGATCTAAAATGTGAGAGAACTTCCATGATAATAATTTCAAAGTGGATTATACATATACTGGTTATGATGGAGCCAAAGTAAGGCTTTGATGATCTCCAAAGTTTTGCCTCTGCTTTTCAATTTCGAAGCACACATACTGGCAAGTTGTATGTAATATGTGGTACAGGGGATCTGGTATGGAGTGGCTGGTCTTGTTAGTTCTATCCTCATCTAGCTCAATTATCTTCAATTTACTCAAAGGGACCTCCTTATAGACATACGCATAGTGCATGTGAATTTAATACATGTATTTGTGTGCTATCCCTAACCATTATACACCAACATATGTGCTTGCATATGTTTTGTGTACCGATAAAATTTAATTCTAAACTCAGTAGCTTGAAATTCAATACTTCATGAGATGTATGGACCCACTAAAAGAAATTGTTTATAATTGAAATGTTATATAATAAAAATTTATAACGTTACAAGAAAATTTCGAAAAAAAATTTAATCCGTACTTTTATGGGATCAAGCATGGGTAAATATTGCCTTTTGGTACCTTTTATTCAAATTTTGTAAAATTTTATGTTTATAGTAGCAACAGACGTTTTCTTCTATCAAGTTGGATGGCCTTTCAAAATTTTATAACTTTGTAATATTTTAACATATTAGGGATAAAAATTGTACTTTTTTTTGGTACTTTTCCTCACACTATGCTTTTGATGTTACTCGTGTGGAAATACTATATAATGTAATATTATTAACATTAGTACCAAAAATGTTTAAAAATTACCTCATAATAATAAAACTTAGTTGGAAATTTTTTGAAAATATTTTTTAAAAAATGTTTTTCGATATCCTTTTTGACATCCTTTTTTCCTTCTTGCTAGAAAATCAAATTATTTTCCATTGATAATTCAAGTTTCGGAAATGACTCTCAATACTTTTTTGCTATTGAGTAAAAGGTACTTTTTAAAAGGTAATTATTAAAAATGATGTTTCATTATTACTTCTTGTTATTTATTTTTTATTATTTTTTTATGATACTTTTTGAAAAAATAATTTTTTCAAATCGTACATTTGGGCACGATTAATATTAAAAAAAATATTTAATTACCGCTAGAATTAATTTTTCATTCACAATTTTTAAATGGGGAATTTTTAAAAATGTGTTTTATTTAATTGATTTAGTTTAGAAAATCAACTTCTTTCACATTGTACTTATTAGAAATGGTGCCACTGAGAAAAGGTACTTTTTGCAAATGTACTTTTTAAAAAATAATTATAATAATCTTAAAAAGGAAATTTTTTATTTAATTTCTACAAATTGTACTTTTTTAAAAAAGTACTTCTTGACATGACATTTAAATATCGCTCATTTGCTGCAAGACCGGCATAAGTCCAAAAAATCGATTTTGCAGAAAATGCGTTTAAAGTTAACAATTGACTCCCACCTTACAAAGAAAAGAGGGAATGCTATAATTTCAAAATAAAGCAATGAACTATAATATATTTAACATATCCATAAAGGAAAATCAACACCAAGTAGCCATTTATGGGGTTTTCCTGATTAAGAACTAAGTCTCCTTTGCATTATGACGTAATTGTTGCAAAAATATATTCAATAGACTGTCATAAGTTATAATGGGTCGTTATTGTTGAGAGAAAAAAACAATAACTTCGTATTAATACATTTTATTTGCAGTCTTTTGAGCTTTAAATATACATATGAACTTATGTATATCATAAAAAACATAAAATAAATATAATTCATAGAAACAGTCTTTTGAACTTAAAATATTAAGGAACTCTTCACCATTTTCTTTTTATCTTAAGATATAATTCACAAACAAAATTTATCATAAAAAACATGTATAAACTCTGACTAAAAAGTTTTTACAAATTATCATAAAATGGTTTATAAAAATTTGGAATAAGTTTTTTTTAATCAAATCATTGATATCGGCTCTCTTATTTTCTGGTATGCCTGGTTTGGTATGAAAGGCTTTCTTTAAAGTAATCGCTTTTGCTTGCATCTTTTTTTTAATAACAATCGCCTCCTTGAACTGGTCCTCATCATAAGCGGTCTTATAAAAAACAGAATTTGGTGATTCTCGTTGAACTCGAAGTGTTTTTACTTGCGACAGTTTCACATCTGCCATATTTAATGGACCGATGTCAAATTTTTATATATTATATAAAAATTTTTTTTTTTCTTTGAGAAAATTAATTTTTTTTAAATTAAAATTTTTTTTAAAAGTATACTTTTACTGTAATAAATTTTTACAATTACTTATATATTATATATTGTATATATATTTCTTTTATATATATTTTTTTCTTTATTTTTTTTTTTAATTTTTTGTTTTTTATTTTTTTTATTTATTTTTTTTCATTTATTTTTTTTTATTTTTTTTATTTCTTCTTTTAGTTATATTTTTTTTGTGGTTTTATTATTTTTTTATCCAATATATTTCGTATAATGATTTTTCGTTTTACATCGTTTAATAAAAATTAATTATTTATTTTATCTCTCCGATATTTCTTAATACTTTGAGCAACTTTTTAAATTACATTAATGAATTTGATATTGTCAGAAATGGAAAAATTCAAAAATTAATGGAAACCCTTTAAAAGTACAAATAAACATTAACAAAAAATATAAATAATATTGTATAATTTTATGCCCGATTTTCCTCGTTCTGCATTGAATATATGTAGCATTGAGCCGCATTACCTACATCTGATTCAATATTAATTGATGATGGATGATGGAATATTTATAATATGTGACATTTCCGACATACATCGTCGTCTATAATTTAATTGTTTATTCAATAATAAAAAATTAGTGAAAAAAGAAAAAAACTAAAATAAAAAATATTATTGAATCCTTGTCCTTGAAAGGAAGCAGCTTTTACTGTATCGATTTCATGCTGATCGCTAACAAATCTCCTCATTGGAGGGAGATACTGCGTATACCAAGTTTCTGGCTACGACAAAAGCTTTTAAGCATTTCTATTGGAATTCGCATTTCGGAAAAATTATATGATATATTGTATGGATATCCTTTTTTTATTTCTCAGTAAGCGCTGGCTGGGATAGAATTATGCTTCCACTAATGAACTGATGAACTCTTAATTTATTTTGTGGGTTACTTGAAAGCCACAAAGTAAATTCAACTGGCATCAAATAAAAATATTAGTGTAAATATTTATTTCATTTTTGTGGGTGGGGCTGGTAACGAAGCGCAAGGGGCTTTACTAATACGTGTACTTTTTACAACAGTATTACAGATAAGATGTTAAAGATTGCTTTGAAATTAATACGCTTGGAAAAATAAGTAGAAAATGATGTAAAATTCAATCATAAAATATATTTTGTATACGTATCGGGTTCTCCTTCGTTTCTCTCCCTGCTGTGCTGTTAATAAGCAGATTGTAAAGGTATTTGTGGGATTTTCTTTCGGCTGAAACTGAAACTTTTTCTTTAATCTAATTTATAAAATTAAATTTATGTTGCTAAAGATGCTATTTTACAAATAAGGGTGGAGCTGGCAAGGGAGTACTTGTATTTCGTACAGATGAATAGAAAGTTGTGTTTAAATATTTCATATTTTATAGTTAAAAACTGCAAAACTTACTTCTCCCACGACTAGTGAAGATAAGGGGAAATGATAAAAATTTTACTATTTAAAAGGAGGCTTAACAAGGCTTTTATTTAAAAAGAAAAAATATTAAGGCTCTTTTACTGACACTTGGCAAGATTTTTGCTTATAATTCTCATACATTTTAAATACATTGTTGGGTTATGAAATTAATAATGTAATATATAATTAGATTGTATAATTTAATTTTACAAGATAGAAGAAATATAAAAAGGACATAATCCAAAATATCGCTTAACGTTAAAAAAATTGAAATTTTGAAATTTTTTAGGAAAAAAAAATTTAATACAATTTTTATTAAAAAAGAAAAGTGCTGGGGATTTACATTTAATGTCTACGGTCTAAAAATTCGTTGCCATATAGAGATTTTATATAACTTAAAGCCTTGAAATTTTATTCAAATAAAAAAAATATTTTTTACTTATTTAATTTATTATTTAAATAAAAGTGTCTTCTGAAATCTTCTATCATATTTACCACTTTCTTCACGATTTCTTTTAAGTTAAATTAAATTTTACCAAATTTTTTTCTAACTCTTGAATTAAAAAATGACTTTTGCCTGTTGAATTAAAGTTGAATTGATGAATTTGGTGCTGTCAAGCTAAAGTCAAAGTTCACAAGCAATGCTTACAATAAGAGCACACTTGATTCCCTGATTAACGCCTGCCTGCTTGTGAACTTTTAAAACATGACAATTTAAATCCAACTTAAAGTTGCTTCCTGTATACAGACAATTATATATTTTCCCTGCCTTCTCAGAATGCCCTCTTCTGTCTTACTTCTTTTTTTTAGGAACTTTCTTTGTTTTCGCGCTGCTCAGAACTTTATGTTTTAAACAATTTTTCATTATTAAAAGCAATTGTCTTAAGCCTTCCTGTTACAACAATTTTGGCGAAATTTTGCTTTCTCGCTTTTGGCAAGAGGAGAACTGCCAGCGAAAATAATGCAGTCAGTCTCTCCTTTTTATGTTTTACTCGTTTTTCGCAATACATTTTTATTTTTAATATTAATAAATAAACAATGAATGCATGAAAAAAATTAATACGGAAGAGATAAAATAAGCAAGAAAACATGACTAAAATTAAAAAAGAGTTAAAAAAAGGAAACTGGGCTGCTTTAAATAGCCTTTTAGTTTCGTTGGACTTTTATAACTGCGAAGCAGCACCAGCTGGTGCAAACTGAACAACAGCAGAGTATAACAAAAGCAGGACCAATGTCAAGCTAAATGTGACTACAATCCTTGTAGTCGTTGCTCCACACTGGCGTGTTGCTTAAATATGTAAAATAGGACAATAAAAAGCGCAAATAATTTTCAATCGTCATATAGAATATTATGCACGAGGAAGTAATTTTCAAAAGTGATGCATAAGTCGACTTGTATGTTGGCAAATTTTTTAATTTTGATACAAAATTTTCGGAATTTTTAATGAGAGAACCTGTCCATAATTAGAGAAATTTAAATATTTAAGTATTATAAAATAAAATGAATTATTAATTCGTATTCAAACAGGACTATAAAGTAAATGATTAAGTTACTCCGAAAAATTGTAATTACTCCGAATAATTTTTTTATGACTTATAAAATTCTTTATCAATTTTAATAATAAAATCACACGATCCTTGTGTTACATTCCCCAAAGCCAGTCATGTTTTCGGGGTAGTCTAGAGTACTGCAATGTGCGTTAATCCGAGTAATTTAAAGAAAAATTCTATATACAATAAATTTTGTAAAGTACACACGATAATACCTTTAAATCCTAATAGAATCTTCAACTTATTAGACTAAATTAGATAATTGGCTACTCCGAAAATTTTTATTAACTCCGAAAACGTTCAAGTTTCTTCCTAAAATTCTGCAATAAATTTATTTTCAAAAAAAAAATTAAGTTTTACTGAAAATAAATCCAATTAAACTTTAAAACAGTATTCAATTTCTGAACAAATACAGAATTGAAATGGAGGCTCATATGTGAAGATGTGAATATTTATATGGTAATCTAAAAAATTTCTTAAAAAAATGGCCTGTAAATCTACTAAAAATTGTGCATATAAAAATGCATATAAAAATTTTGGAAATTTGTGGAAAAATCGAAAAAAATTTTACATTTTTATTCTTTTTAAAATTACAAGACATTCAAATTGTTTAGAAGGTCAATTGTATAAAATACAATTGTCAGTATAAAATACAATAACAAAAATGATGGAATAGTCTTGGCTACTCCGAAAACATGAAAGAATTTGTGAAATACGAGTATAACAGCAGGCTCGTGCTTTTAAATAAGTTTATTAAACAGAACCTGAAAAGCAGATACAAGCAAAACTTGGCTCCACGGAGGTTAGGCTCGCAATCCATTATGGGTTGGCTCGTATTTGCATGATTTCGTAATATCTTTAACCTTTTCGGAGTTATTTTGGGTTTTAGCAAAAAGCGCAATATGTTTGCTTGCATTCCGTTTACCTTGTTGATACGCCGTAAGCTTTTGCTTCGTCCAGTTAATGGGTGAGTGTAGTGTGTAAGTTTAAAAATTTTGATTTAGAAGCGATTGGAGAGCCTTGGGCAGTGGACTAGTGCTGCGGAAATGCAGCATTTGTTATTTATATAATGAGTTTGTTTTACAGAATTTTAGTTTTGCCATTTTTCTTCATTTCTACTTTTTAGCTGTTCAACTTAAACTTTATTGTTCTGCTCGCTGCCGTTCTGTGTATAATTTTTCCCCCATTTATTTCCCAAACTAAACATTTGGGCTGCTGGAAGGTCCTATTTAAAATAAAACACTGAAAGGAAAGCACAAAAAATATTTAACAAAAAAAAAAAAAAAAAAAAAAAATACGGAGAGTAGTTTATACAGCTGTTTCCTGTGTTTCTTTAATTTTTCTATTGTTTTGACATGTTTTTAGAGCCCCTGGGTAAACAATGGCACTGCTGCCTCTACAACTGCAACTAACTGCATTAAGAAGAAAACAATGCTGCTGCTTGTTTGCCTGAACAAAAGTTAAAAGCAACTATCAAAGCGGGAGCTTCTTTTAATTTCCATTTAGTTTTATTTAAATTTGTTTCCTTCCAAGTATTTTTACTCTGCTGTTGCTGCTTAATTTTTTTTCCGTTTATTTGTTTATTCGTTTTAAAAATGGCAGGAATTTAATACATTTTTATACATTTTTATGTTTTCCGAGCTAAAATGATTCTACGACAGAAGTAGCGGATGGCAACTAAAAATATCACTGCTCTCATAAATCGTTGCATATCCAAAGTCAGCGGATTGCGAATGCTTGTCCTGGATCCAGCTGTGACTAGTTGAAAGAGCAGAAGTGCAAATTAGGTGATTCATAAAATGAGTTAATAAGGTCACTTCTCTGTCAGGACTTTTTCGTCAAGACTTTTTCAAACGCTGCCAAAATCGGAGCCGTTGAGATTCTTATGGGCACCATTTATTAAGCAGTCTTCTAGCAATTTTTTGAACTGGCCACTATCGAAGCAAAATACTTCATACATATTACAGTACGAAAACATTTTACCAACATGTTACACAACATGTTGCGCAACATGTTACATAACATGTTTTGCAGATCAGAAACATGTTACCCAACTTGAACAAGATAAAATACTGTTTTTTTTTATTACTGCATTTCACATGGTAAGTCAGGCTGTCCATAACTGGCCTATCGGCCGAAATCCTTCTTTCTTCCATTCGCTGGGATATATTCCCATAACGGAATGGGTTGGATCCCTCTATGATCAAGGCTTAAAAGCTCTACTATTGGACTAATAATAGTACTTTTCTTTGGTATATCGGGCTCTCAACAAGTGGCCTATCGACTATATCCCCACCTTCTGCCTCTAATTGGGATATATTACCACAACGGAATGGGCTAGATCCCTCTATACTTACGATTTAACAGCTCTACTATTCGACCACTCATTATCCTGTTCCGTTTTTTTAATATTTCCAATATAGAAATGGCTCTTTCCGATTTTAAAACGTATAAATTAATTAATAAATATTTCTAAATAGAATTAACATTTTTCTAATACTGGAATTCGCGAACACAATATCATATGTGAACTGTTTGAACTATTCATATAAGCATTTGCCTGTTTAATAAGAATTATATTTTGCAGAGACGAAGTCCTGTTGCATGTTGTCGAATAATTAATTTTTTTTTTATTTTACCAAATATTACAATTATATGAATATAATTGCAATATGTATAGAAGCACTGGCTACTGAGGCCTTTGGTTTCTGGCTCCCCGGGGAATTGAACCCCTGACACTTGCGTAACAGGCGGGTATACTAACCATTATACCTGCGAGGGCCTTTTGTCGAATAATAATTGAAAATATTGCTGTTGCAGCTCACAGTGTTCCGGAAAACTCTGCTGCGTTCATTTCTATTCAATCTTTAGAAAGGCGCTTTCCACAAAGATCAGCTCGCTGTATTTTCCGTAGAGACATGTTGGACCTTTACCCCTCTTAAGATTCAGTCAATATGAGATCTCGGGCCACCAGAAATTTCAAAATAAAAATCATTGTTAGAAGACACTGTGGCTACTCAACTGCAACTTAGTTTTCTCTATTGCATTGAGTCCTTTCACCCTTTTTGCCACTCTAGAGCCACCTTTTTCAAGGCGTGCACTTTTCAAACCACCCTCTTACATGTATATCTCCCCAGCATTTTTATACTCCAAAGTGTTTTTCATTTTTGAGGTTCACGGAGCTGCCAGCTTTTGAAAGTTTATTTAAATATCATCAACACTATTGTTTTGTGGTTGAACTAAATGGAATAAAGTATTTTGTTAACTTTGTTTTTCATTCACTTTTTTTTTATATAATTTTGTTATATTCTTTTTATAGTGGCTGTTGTCTGTATATTTTTTTTATTGTGGAAAATTTTATAAAGAAAATTTACATAGTTTTAGAGATTAGACTTAAAAGTTTGTTGTTGTTTTTTGCTGTGTGCTTAAAAATAAAAGAAACAGTATAAAGAAAATTCCATAAACTTGTAAGCAAAATTTTTAAATTGACTTTACAACAGATAAAAAATGGAAAACTCATAAATTAAACATCTACTTCGAGGGAGGAGGGGAATAACAACTTTTTAATAAATTTAAAAAAAAATCACAATGACAATAAACAAGAGTGGTTGCTTTATTTAAATAAACACGTGCATATTTAATCTTGAAATTTCGAGCAGATACTGCTTTTAGGCGTTTAGTAAAAAAAATTTAATAAAACTGTTGGCTTTAAAGAAAATACAAATTTTCCGCATTTAAGCTTTTTCTTGGAATTTTAAAATACCGAGAAGTAAGTTATTGTCAGTATTTTTGATTTGGAAAATTGCAAGTTTATTTTATAGAAGTGAGAAATCGATGAACTTGAAAGCTTCGGATTGTTTTTACCAGATCAATCGTGGGCCCCTCTCTTTACATGGCAGACTTTATAAGGATAATATCAAAGTCATATTATCTAACAATTTTTAATGGCCGTGAAATGAAATCCCGTCCTCTCTTAAATACTATAAGAAAAAATAAAATCTTCAATGGTTTTGAAATATTGTTCAATATTTCAATAATTATGAATCTCCAGGATGGAAAATTTATGCAAAACTAGACGAAACCGTTGGAATTCGCTTCTTCATAGTGCTATCCAACCGACTAGCATCAATTCGTCATTTTTACAATAAATTCGTTTTGGGTCACGTAACTATCCCCAGAGTGTCTTTCACTAACCACTTTCATTCCGTTCTTTACATAATGCCACAAATCGAATAATTTGCAATTGAAGCAAAACATTACTAGGGGGAGGGTATTGAAGGGGACAATTCCAAAATGAACGAGAAATATAGAAACCAGGTTATCTTTCAACACTATGGGCTGCAACGGCAATATTATTTGTATTTCATAAATGCCATGTTTCACTATCATACACAGTCGTACGATTCAATCACACGAAAATCTCACAGAGATTCTATGCTATTTTAAAAATGAAAATGGCATTGCTGGTGCCACACTCTCATACAAGATTGAAGTCCATGCAACTCTGTTCTCATGAAAATTGCCATTTTATAAAGATTTTCATACACTTTTGCAAATCACAGGCATGTTTAGGATACATTATCCTTTTTTTCAGCAGTCATGCCATATTTAACAGATCATACGATTGTGCAGGATAGTGAATCAGGTTCTTAAACGAGTTAATGAGTTAAGTTATTATCCTGCGTTCGTTACAATAGTAACTTACCTTTTCTTTTCCTGTGGCCCGAAATCAAAGAAACTTCACGTGGCAAGTTTGAGCGCAAATTCTTGAATTCATTTTCCATTTTTTTTGTTAATAAATATAAAAAGAAGATGTTTTTTTTTTAATTTATTTTAAAGCTGTTTGTTAATCTATTTATTGCCTCCTTTAACAGAACAACTTAATTTATATTTGCCCTATTGAACACAGACGCCACTTAACAAAAATATTAAAAAGGAAATGGCTGGCATAAAAATGCCAAACAAATTTATCTAAAGGAATAAAAATCTTTTACTCCTGGCAATATAAAATATATTAAACGTAAATCCTTATATCTTATTAGTCTTAACACCTGTCTCAGTAAACCGTGTCATAAAAGTGCCAGTAAAATGGAGCAACTGAATGAAAAAAGCACCAGTCTTAAATGCTTAATAAACTGTATACAGCCTGCAAAATATCTCCCAGTGTCAAGACAATAGTCTAGTCTTCGATCAACTGCAGCAGCCATCTGTAGTGGGAGGCTGGCAATATTTAAGAAGGCTGCGCCCTTGGCTGCTTAAAAACTTAATAACACCTCGACAGTAATAAAAAACATCCATAAAAATAAGCTACACGTACAAAATAAATAAAAAATAGAACATGAAAAGCGACACAAGATAAAAGCATTTAAGTTTCTAGGCTGGGCATTTGTTTCATGGCAAAATTTATTAGTGAATTTCCTCTGCATTTACAGCCTCCAGAAGCAGACGGCATTGAAAATCATCAAACCACTTCATATGACTGGATGGCAGTCATATTTTAAGAAACACAAATGCAGCAAGCCAAACAAGTGGACAGTAGACGACAATGAGGGCAGCTGATTTAAATTAAGATTAAAAGATAAACTTGCCAAGAACTTGCAGCCTTTCATTGGGCACAATTTGCAACAAATTCAGTTCCATGTTCAGATCTGAAACCACAAATGCTTGCCATTCAGCTACGAAATAAACTGTGGCTTTTTAGTTCTAATAACAATTCACAAGTGCTAGAGGACTAAAGGATTGTTGTGCTAACGTTCACGTGAATACCTGCTAATGTAGCTTAACTTCACGGTGCACTTAGCACTGAGTAAATTAATGCATTTACTAAGCCCCCCATGCATTGCACAGGTGGCAATTCTTGATAGGAAGATTCAGTCCCAACGAAGCGCCTTGCTGAAGCGTTCGGCACTGTCCAAGCCTTACTAGTAGGCACTTCGCGGGATAGACTCTCCCGCCAGCTTCGGGGTAATCACATCATGCCTATTCTATCCCTGTAATTCAAAAGCAAGTCAAGAATTACAAGATGGACGCCCTCAGAAGGGGAGAACCATCTGCTGCCTACTAGCGTCTGTTGAATAGCAACAGCACCTAGATAACTAATCGCTTGACCGGGATCGTATCGAGCGTTAGCATCAATAAGATACCAGCCACTCAAGAGAAATCTCCCAAGCACTTTTGGTATCAACCACATGCCACTACGTGATCTCCGAAGAGGCCTCACCAACAACCGGTCACAACTTCATTCAACGTTGTAAGCCGGAGCGAACTTGGTCTATGGACAAGTTCACTAAAGCCGCACAATTTTATCCACGAGCATAATCAATTAACTCCGTGGAGTGTGAACTAAGTCCGTCCTCGATAAAAGTTCGGTTCAGGTAATTGTGCAAACCCAAAATCACTCACAGACCTACGCAATTGAATTCCATTGTGGGGCTACCGGTTCCCATAGCACCAGTATATAGCAACTGGTCGTGCTTTCAGAGAGAACACCCAAAAGAACTCTCCTACAATATTCGACCCTGAATCGATCAGGTTATGCTAGACCTATCCCAGACAGACAAGCAAGCTTGCCTTTGCCTTTTAATTACTTGCAGGCGCATCCGTTACCATGTTATTTCATGGATTGGGCAGCCACCTGCAAGTTTTACCGGTAGCTGCCAAAGGCCTGAGGTCTGGAAACGCAGGTAACCGTCTCCCCAGAGTGCACAACACCAAAGTGTCATTTCACCCAGATGCGTCCCGTACCACCCCGGGGGCAGGACTAAAGGATTAAAGGACTAAATATATATGCTACAGCAGGCTTACGGCTACAAACTGCTTATATGGCAGAGCTAAGCAAGCATCTTTGCAAGTGTCGCCAACAAATTTGAAATTACTTCTATTTCTATGAGCGGCAATTACAAGCCAGTATAGTAAAGACCTCGATTCACTATCCCACATAATCGTATGATCTTACAAATGTGTTATGAGTGCTAAAGAAATAGGATCATGTGGCCTAAAATTGCATCTCTATGGCAGGTAGTTTCCACAAGGCGTACGATTAGCAAAAGTTTATGTTAATATTCACAAAATGACAAGTTTCAGAGTTGCATTTACCACAATCTTACATCAGAGTGTGGTGGCTGAAATGCCATTTTCCTGTGAATTTTTAAAATAGCATAGAACCCCTGATTCATTTTTTATATAGATAGATTCATTTTTTATTTTGAATGAACCCTACGACTGTGTAGGATAGTGAAACATGGCCTTAAGAAGGGGGTATTGCAACTCAACCTGCAAAGCTTTCGGTTTGCCTACAGAATAGCAAATGGTTAATGAAAAATTTGTATTAAAAATGCCTCAATCAAGTATTTTAAAAATAAATAATTTAATTTTCCCAAATCAGAAATTTTGCAAGTATCATCATATCGCAGCAATTCCCTACGATGTCGTCGCTGCATTATATGCTATTACAAAGCTGGCCACATGTCGACAAGGCCTCTTGACACATACGGCGGTATATGCTTTTTTCAATATTCTTTTAACAATTATTTAAATGCAATCAATCCTGTTTAGAAGTCCTGTTGGCACAAATAATCGGAGGAACAGCCGGAAAATTTAAATTTTTTAAAATTATATATATATATTTTTTCTAAGGTTCTTTATAAAAGCGTTATTTTAAAGTCATGCGTGTAGAAGCAGCTGTCAAATCTTCGTTTACGGGATCGAATGAATTTGGTGGACAAATTGGTTTTGGGAATCGGGACACTCGATATCGAATAACTTTTATTGGAATTTGGAATCGTGGCATTCGACAACGAATTATCGATCGAAAGCCTTCTCGCCAAGAGTCATTCGATACTTAGAAAGAATAATAAGTAAAAACTTTTCGATAAATTACAGCAAATGCAAGTTTATATGGCGGATCAGCCAAGCTTGACCAAAACATTAATTCCAAATTGCAGGAATTACTAAAAGATTAATGGGGGAACTGGCTAATGAACTTTATTCATTTGGCCTATCTGTGAAAGAGGCATTGGCCTGACTTGGCTTGGCTTGGCTTGCCCATAATTTGTACGCTGACAGAGCAGATGAGCAGACAATACAAGCGGCAGGAATTGAAGCTGCTGTTGAAGGCATCACAATGGCATCAAGAGAGAAAACATTGAATTTTGCCTGGAATTGCAGCAATTCCTTTGTCAATTCCTTTGGATTGAACATGTTTGCTTTGCTTGACCCTTTTGAACCCATTTTCTACAAAATAAAAGCTTTAGAAACGAGAAAATATATATATAATATATTTTTATAATATTTGTAAATTTCTTGTTTATATTTTATTCATATTATGCATATTGTCTCTTATCGGTTCAATGAAATAAAAATCTGTTACATTTCTTAACAAATTTCGATTCAAAGGCTATCGAATATTGCGATGCGATTAGTCGAATTACGTCACGAAATGTCATTTGATATGTAGCCCTATACGATCATGCGTGGCGTTCATATAGCAAATCATGGAAAAGAATTATATTTTTACTTTCCAGAGATTGGAATACAATTTGGTTTTTATAAAAAATGTTTTTTTAATTGAAATTTTTAAATTTATAAATAAATATTTTTTAAGATAAAAATAATTTTGATATTAAAAGCTTCACCAACTTCAGCTAAAAAATAAAATAAATCCGATACAAATTAATCGCTGTTTGAAAACTTGATTCGACATAATTGCTGTGGGGTTGGGTGGCTCCTTTGCATATTTCACGGCATCCCCATACAGATCTTCAGGGAATCGTTACCCGCATGTTCTCTTTAAAAAACTGCACATTCAAGCAAATTCTGATTACACTTATTCGGGAAGTTTACCAAACCAAAGTTGTAACAAGAAACACAAGCAATCAGTTTAATGGCACTTTACTTTAGTTTAATTAACGTGTTATTAAATAAGCGAATGCCATCATCTTCACAACCAACAGATTCACCTCTCAATGTATTACGCTTAATATTAAAATCGAAATTTTGTTATAAATTATAGTTAAATGAATTTTTAGAAAGCATCGCAGGCGATGTTTTTTCGCAGTACATATAAACTGTATGAAATTGGTATAGAATTTCACTCCTTTTGTGCGAAATTTCTTCACTGCATCTAAACCATTCTTCCTCGGCGGATCAAACCTATGTGATTCCGAAGCCAACACATGATGCTATTAACTGTATTTATAGAATATCTAAAAGATGGTTTTCACATTTTTAGAAGCCTTTGACTTAGTGCACAACGCTCATATACACATGATTTCTGAGATGGATATGGCCACTGTGGCCAAGACATTCTTGCTCGGCGGATCAAACCTACATACAGCATCAAGTACCCGTTATGGAGTGGCCATCCCAATCACTGGATTTGAATCCTATAGAGCACCTTTGGGGTGTTCTAAAAAACAAGATTGATATTACATATAAGCAGATAATGTGGGATAAAGTTCAAGAAGCTTCAAACTTGTGCGTTCAATGAACCGAAGATGTCAGGAAGTAGTTAGTATGAAAGGAGCTTCGACCAAATATTAAAATAATATCTGGATTCGATAGCAATAATTAATTTTTTTTTTAATATATAAAATGTCCCTATTATTTTTTCCAGTAATACTTTCTAATTTTATTAATTTTTCGAATACAGCTGAACTGTAATTTTTTGTTTGTTTAATTTTTATATCGAAAATTTAAATACCTTTAATTTAATGTATATATTTCATTTTATATTTGTGAAAATAAAAAATAGTGTCAGCAATATAGTGAGATTTTTTGGTGTCCCTATTATTTTTTCCGACACTGTATGTGGCTATTAAACTGTATAAGGCTATTAGATGCATTGAAGAAATGCATCCAAAAATGGTCTGAAATTCTATACCAATTTCATACAATTTATACGTACGGCGAAAAAAACATCGCATGCAATGTTTTCTAAAAATGAATTTATTTAAAAGAATTTATCTTCACACACGGTAATTTCGACCACTTTTACCTCAATTGTTTACAAAAGCCGTTAACTGTGTTTTATTATTAATGATAGTTTGCTCGAACAAAAATTCATAAAAAGTCAGATTTTATCAGCCATTTAGCTGTATGTTAAATAATTTATTTTTCTAAATAATTATTTCCACAATAAATAAATAAAACATTATTTAAAGCAGTGTGGTATACATAAAATCCACAATATTTTCTTTTTGTCAAGCACAGATAAGCTGAATGGGAAGGAGTAACTAAAGCACAATAATTATCAGGCCGAAAGCATTTCGTGTGTGAGACTTTAAATGGATTTGCTAAAGGGGCAGGGAAAGAGGCAGTTTTAAGAAAAATACTAAATATATTATTTAAAGTGTTAATTTTCTATGCAACTCTGTACAGCAGTTTGCCGCTCAACTATTCATAGCGAAGCTTGAAATGGACTCGCAACTAAAAGACTTTTACATTTTAAATACAAATTGTTTAGCGATCTTTAAAGAGAATTTCTTTCATTCTCCACACTTGCCAACGGCAAAAAATTGGTTAAAAATTCAAAATGGCAGTCAAATGAAAATAAAATTTATGGGGAAATTTGTCGCCATTATTGACATGTTTATTATATTCATGTCTCGTTTCTTTCAAATCTTTATATATTGAGCTGGTAACGGTTTACATTATGCATTTTTTATTTAATTTTTTTTTTTGTTTATTCTTCTAGATGGATTTTTATGGTATGGTTTTTTGTCATCTAGTTGTCGGTGCTAAAACAGTATTTAATATACTGAGTTGGTAACGGTTTACAATATGAATTTTTTTATTTTTAAATTTTATTTAATTACAAGTAAGGCTTGTAGTGGTCTACATGTCGGATATAACTTAAAACGTCCTTCGTATCAAATCTCTATATTGACTTACAATATGACTTTTTTAATTTTTTTTTAATTTTATTTAACTACATGTAAGGGTTGTAGTCGTCTACATGTCGGATATAACTTAAAACGTCCTTCCCATCAAATCTCTATGTACATTCAGTAGGTAACGGTTTACAATATGAATTTCTTACTTTTTTTTAATTTTATTTAATTACATTTAAGCGTTCTAATCGGCTACATGTCGGCCATAATTTAAAACGCCGTTCCTGTAAAGCTTCTACATTGAGAAGGTACCGGTTTACAATATGACTTTTTTAATTTTTGTTTTATTTTATTTAATTATATATAAGGCTTCTACCCGTCTACATGTCGGAAATAAGTTAAAACGTCCTTCCCATCAAATCTCTACATTAAGTAGGTAACGGTTTACAATATAAATTTTTTTATTTTTTTTTAATATTATTTAATTACAGGTAAGGCTTACTTACATAAATACTTACTTACTTAAATTTTATCTACATACACTGTCGTTTTACTCTTTTGACATTTTATTTTTGACATTCTCAGATCACAAAACTATAGCCATATGAAGTTAAATTAAATTAAGTTTAGAAGTTCGAAATGACTGAGCACTATATGTGAAAGCTCTTATGCTGTTTTCACCTCTCAAACCTAAACTTACATACACTTTAGAAAAGAAAACTTTCATAGTGTAAACGGGCACCATGAGTAATTTTCTGAGGAAAACTGTATCTTTTTTTTTTGTAATAATAAAATCAAACCGCATTAAACAACAACTAAAAAAAGAAAAAATAAATTACGATTTACATAAATTGTGTTCGAAAATACGACAATTAATCAAAAGCTGAATACAAATTCTCACGAGTAACATTAAGCCAGAAATCAATCATTCATAAATAAAAAAGTAGAGAAGGATATACAAAACCCACACTGCTAAGTGGTACTAAATTGAGGTGTGGGGAAAGGGAAGAGAAATAAAAAATGGTTAAATATGACATTATTAGAAAACAAAATGGCCTTTACAAAGTTGGCTGGCATGTGACATGTTGATAATTTGGCCAGAAAACTTGAATGGAAAAAGCAGACTTGATTTAATTGACACTTTTCCACTTGATATAAAAACAAATATTACAAAAGAATTTCAATGAAGGGCAAAAGTTTTTTTGGGTTTATTGTTAAATATTGATTATTTCTCTCTACAGAATAAATGATTCCACGTGATTTATGTTTGATAAAAACGAAATGAAAATTATTCGCTCAGAAGGAATGGAAAAATTAAGTAAAAATTACGGAAGAGAAAAGGATCTGAGTCTATCATGGTTTTTTCTTCTTTGTGATTAAATGACTTCAATGTAATGTTCTTGTTGACAAAATTTAAAATTGACATTTAGTTTTGATTTTCGTGACAGTTTTGAAATGGAATTTAACACCAAACGAGTTTTCTCTAATGCGGCTTCTGTGCTCAGACTTTTTGATTGAAGGATATCAAAGGAATATTGGCATGGCGTAGGAATTTCGGTTTTGCAAAGAAGGGTAATTTTGATGACTGCAGATCCTGTGTTTGTCAACTGAAGCTGTCAGGGGAAGAAAGAAATATTTGATCTCGGCCCAGAGTTGCTTCAAGCAATTGCGTTCTTGCCTAAAAGGATTTAAGGCAGTGTTTACTCATAGAGAGATTGAAATTAAATTTTATACTAAAATAATTTATTGAATGAAGTTCAAAGAAAAACATTTAAAAATAAATTAGTAGGGTACTTAGCAAAGCTAGTCGCCTCGAATGTGTTCAATATAAAATATTTTTAATTATTTTTAATACATTTACAAAAATCAAGAAATATTATTGTTTTATTTAAAAAACAATTGAAATGGTGCTGCAAACATTCATCGCCAAACTATTCAAATTAATATTTAAAACTACAGGGTGTGCGCCGGGAAGGTACTTACTTTACTTTGCTTTGCCAGCATTTCGGTAAACAGAAGAGGCGTGGCAAATTTATTATGGAAAAATATTCGTTAAACCAACTTCTTTTAATCGTTAAAATATTTTATCGATATCAATCGTCGATTACTGTGACGATGATAAAGTTGCGTATTATTTTTGGAATAAAAAACGAGCCTATAAGGCGTACTATTTATCATGCACTGAATGATTTCGGAGTAGGAGGGACAGCAGCAGATAGGTGAAAGCATGAACCACGATATGCTGCAAGATCGGCTGAAAACATTACAGAAATTAAAAACCACCAAATAACCTTAATTCGGCACCGAGTACAAGAATTCGGTCTTCAAAGAAAAACGTAGAACTTGCGTCAAATGACTTGCATTTGTTGCCGTTTAAAATTAAGACGGCCAAAACCTTCTTCCAAGAGACTATTTACGCCGCGGTACATATCCCAATACAATATTATAGCTCGCCCATGAAAACGCCGATTTTCAATAAAAAATCGTAATGAGTGGCGAGTCACATTTTCATTCGAATTGGTATGTGATTAAAGAGAATATTCGGCTCTGGGAAATGGGAAACTATCAAATTATTCATCAGTTACCTTTGCATTCAATTAAAGTGACAGTCTGGTGTGCAATTCGGTCAGGAGGAATCATTCGACTTTACTTCTTTGGAACTGAAAATGTCGTAGCGGTAACTGTCAATAGGGAGTAATATCATGATATGGTGGAAAACTTTTTTATGTCACAACAGCATGATTTGAGCCGGATTAACATGTAGTTTAAATCAGGCGGAGCCACATCGCATACAACCAATATTGCAAAGGAACTACTAATTCTCTTGATTGGCCTCCACGGTTGCCATCGTCTTTTCATAGTTTCAACCAGACAGTACCACATCGCATACAAGCAGGATTGCTATGAAACTACTCCGAGACTTCTTCCCACAAAAAGTTATTTCAAGAAATGGTTGTCTTGATTGGCGCCCACGTACCTCTTTTGTAAGTATTTCTGATAAGAAAAATTTATTCAAACAAACAAAATATTCGTGGTGAAATTAATGAAATACCTCGTCAAATGTGTGAGAGTTAATTAAAAATGCTCTCAAAAGGACTCAAATTTAGGAAGCTAACAGAGCCGGCCATTTATCTGATATTGTGATCCATACATAATTGCCGACTTTAAATAAAATATTTATCAATATAAGATCGATTATTTTGTAGTTAATGAAAAATTATAAACAAAGCAAGTAGCATACCTTCCCAGCGGACAGCCTTTCAAACAGACTTTTCCAATACTGTTTAAAGTGTTTAAGTGTCTCCACAATTTATAAAAATTATTGCATATATTTTTCCAACCCTGGCTTAAGACAAGTCCTGAAAATGTTTTCAAGTTCATGCCATGAGATGCTTGATTTTTGAATAATTACAGATCTCAAAGAGCACACTTGTTAACTGAAAAATTTACTTCGTAGTCATTCTTTTAAATGCAAAAAGTTCCTTCTGGCTTTACAGCGAACATGTGTGACGTTGTAAATAAACTTGCAAATATTTAAACTGGTGCACACTGTTACGGCATGTGACACTTTGTGCCACTAAATCTATCGCTCCATTACTTTACAGTGATTCGGCCTCTTGATGGTGTGTGCGTGACTACATGCAGGTGCTCCACACATACGCCTATCGCTGCACTACCATTTGCATTGCACTGCCACATCAGCATTCATGTTGAATTCTGCAGTTATTAGAGTCAACATGTTTCATAATAGCATAAAAGCACTTGTAACAACAATAACAAAACAGCACACTCTATAGCTTCAACCACATATTTCAAATCAAAAGCGAACGAAGCCAGCGAAATAGTAACAATAACAACAATAAAAACTTTTTAATAGAAATCGCATTGAAAGTAGAAAGTCCATAAACATTTTATAGCATACTTATGAGATGAGAAGCATTTCATAATAAAAAGGCACATCTACACAAACAGAACTGCTTCAGCTGTTACAGTTATTTTAAACACACTAAAATAGAGGCTCCGCAGCACATGCACCCACCCATACGCACACACACACACACACACACACACACACACACACACCTACACACATTTATATATAATGCAGAACATTTCGCTTCAAATGTGTTCTGTTTAGTGGAAATAAAGCTCCACAGGGGCTTAAGGTATTGTTGTAGAATGTTGTTATTGAGAAAAAGTATCGACAAAAATCTCTTTTCTGCACGTTTAAACATGCACTTGATGTTTGAGTTTAGAAATAGAAATTTTTCAAAATCTCTGCGTAAAATCCTAAATGCAAATGAGTTTTCAATTGTGCTGAACTAATAATTGAAATACACAACGTTACTTTGCGTACGCAGATGAAAGCTAAAAAAATGTTAAATTATTATGCCAAACTGTACAGTGGGTTGCATAAGTATTGTAGTGGAAATAGAAGAAGAGCTGTTACTTCACACCCTTCGTGTTATGGAACTGAGTTAAATATGTTTCGTTTAAAGTCTTGAAAAAATGGTTTTGCATTGTGACAAATAGATGAAATAAAATGCATTTTTTTGGATTGCTCTATATTCATTATTCTTCAGAACACTGTCGAATGATATTCTGCAAAAAGCGATTGAATATTTTAATCATTGAAAAAGGATAACTGCAGCCCTGATTAGTATTTCCATTTAAAAAAAAAAAAATTTTTTTTCTGAAAATAGCATAAATATTATAGGCAGATTTTATTTAAACTTCGTTTTATTATATAATTTTTTTTTTGATTTCTTAAAAAGAATTTATCGTAGGAATAAATGATAAAGAATGACGATGTTCTTGTAAAAAACCGCAAGCAATAAAAAAGTTTTTGAACACTAGTTTATTAGAAAGCTTTCAGATTGTTCATGTCACTCCGAGACCGCTAATTGACGATTGGTTGTGTTTAGATTAATCGATTTAGGATCTGTATATTGCAAAATGACACCTCCGTCCACGTATTAAATGACAGGAGTGGGATGGGATTCCACAGAGTTAAGTTTCTAGAGATGATGTGCTATGCTTACGGAGTATGAGCAGTCTCTCACTAAATGGAGTGATGACACTTATTGATAGCCTAGAACTGGTGCGGTGAACATAGGTGATGCCCCTGGTGCATTAAGACTAGCAATAGTAATAATAAATTTAATGGAATTATATAAATGAAAGAAATTACTAAAAATATTCTCCTGCCATTAACTTTTGTAACTCTGCCTGCGTTTACTAAAATACTTTTCATTTCACAAATGTTTCGGGTGTCTGCCTTCTAAAATAGCTAGTAGATGCATTTATAAAAAAAACCATTTGAATAGAATTTGATGAAATATTTTGATTCTATTTCCATAACCTTTTACGCTGATAGTCGTTGAGTATTTAATTTATTATTTTTTACATTTATTATGTAAATAATTTAATTTCATAATTTACTGCAATCGTATTAACTTTAAAAGGAATGACTATTTTAATTATTATTTACAAAAAAAAAGTTTGTATTTTATTTATTAAAGTGAATTCCTTTTATTGCAAGTATTTTCAGTCAGACAAGAGATTTGATGCTGTAAAGCCAGGTATAGGTGTAATAATGTTTGACTATTCTTCCAGCAATTAAATATTTGCTTTGTTTACTGCAAATATCTAAAAGTAAAAAATGAACAATAAAATAAAATTGCT
The DNA here is from genome assembly GCA_963402855.1 of Ormia ochracea. Lineage (NCBI taxonomy): Eukaryota > Metazoa > Arthropoda > Insecta > Diptera > Tachinidae > Ormia > Ormia ochracea. The sequence continues at coordinate 23,870,674 of OY727106.1, forward strand.
TTCGATTGAAAATTTTCTTTTGGATTGAAATACTCTTCACATACTTGCGACTGCATGAATTATAAATTTCGCCAACGAAAGCCTCACAATCATAACTTTTAACAGAACATGACGCACTACACACGCACTTAATCACAGCCAAGCAGCACAAATACACACACCCACACACACCCAAACACACACCAACTTAAATGGTATTTTTAAAGCGGTGTAAACATATTCCGGATTTAAATGAACATGAAATGGTCTTTCTTTTTCTAACGCTCTCTCTACCTATCTCCCTCTCTCTCTCTCTATCTCTATCGTGCCCTCCATCCCCCCTATATTTCTTTCACTCTGTGTGCATGTGGTCCTGTGCATTGGCTTCAATTTTCGTTCTACTATTTTCCTGTCTTCTTACAAATGTTAAGGACATTTAGGATTTCCTTGTTCGTGTGAATGCGTGTTTGTGATTGTATTAAAAGTGTTGTGCTGTCAAGTGCCCGTGTTGCAAACTGTTTATACGGACTTTTGTTATAAATTGTTTCTTTCTCTTTATTCTTCTTCATTGGATTTGTATTAAGTGCTCAAAGTTTGTATTTAAAATTTCAGCATTTCCACCTGGACTAGACAGTCATACCTTCATTTGACTTTTTATTACTGAGAAATTTCAGGGATTGCTTCATGTTACTTAAAACCTTTAAATGTTATTTAACCTCCTAAACAAGAAGTCTCTTTTGTGTATGTATTTGTGTATTTATCTACATGGACATATTTTTTTTTGCCAATAAAATTTTAAAAAAGTTAAGAGGAATTTTTGTAGCCATCATTTATTTTGCAATTTTCTGGCCGTCAGTGAAAGTAGAGTGTAGAGAACATTTTTGAAATATTTCCCAACTTCACTATTTGACATGAAACAAAATAATGAGGTTAGTTTGTATCATTTGTTCCTTTTGCCTGAACTTTCGGCAAAAGGAAAATTTGTAACGTATATGGTTTGGGGAAGTGTAGTACGTCTTACATAATTAACAGGCAGGAAATTGAATCAAAATCTATTAATCATTTTAAGGGTTTTGCTATCTGTATTAGAGTGAAATCCTGAAGGACATTTTTTTTATCGTAAACAAATTTTTTCCAAGCAGCATATTTTTCGTAAAGTTTTTGGCCAGCATGATTTACAATCTTCCAGAAATTAAGGGAGGCCTAACAAACAACGTAAAAAGGTGCAAAATGGAAAGAAATCAATGGCTTAATTATTTCGTCCTCATCATCTTTGAATAATTGAGTGACAGCTTTCATTTTTACATCAGAGAATTTTAAATTATAACAAACCTCTGGCCGGAAACTCATAGTATGGCCTCATATCAGATGACAAATGTTTCTGCCAAAAGAAATATGGTTGGAATTGTTTCATCATTAAACCACAGTGTTTTCAGTTTAATATGCATGAATTCACCATTCCTTACAAACATTAAAGCTGTAAGTTTGTTAAAAAAGTAAAGTATCTGCCAGCATTGCCTAGTGTCTGATTAATCGATAGATGTGCTTATGGTTTAAGGTTTCCTTGAAGTGGCTTGCCTGACTATGTTATAAAGCTTCACCGACTGTGTTGCAGTTTCCACCAGGTGCTAAGAAATATAATTAATGTGAGGTTTTGTTGAAGGCCTGGCTAAAATTTTAATAGTTTTAGTGCAAATTGATGTTCCAATTTTGTTTCCGCAGCAAGAAATAAAAAAATGTATAAATAAATTATTCGAATAAAATTAATCGAATAAAATGTTAATTTTTTCAATTGAACGCTTTTTAGTAAAAACAAAATAATGGAATGGCGCATAAGAAATATGATGCAAATCGCATGATTATTTTTGAAGTTTTGTTGTGGCAACTATATATATTATAGTTGTATCTCTAGCGATGAAAATAATAAAACGATTTGACTACAAAACAAACAATATATTTTTTAAAAACTTTGAATTAAAAAGAAATTTAAAATGTATCCTATATAAAATTAACTATTGCTAAGAAATATTTAAGTTTATAATATTAATTTTTTAAAATATTATTTGCATAATCGATTAAATTTATTTCAGTGTAGCATGATGCCAGCAATAACTTTTCGAAAGATGCAACTATTTCAATTAAATGTAATAAATACATATTTAAGTAAACAATTCGATCTAAAATTGTACAGAAAAACCATATTCGAATAAATTTTTTGAAAATAATTTTTACTTAATTTATTAAAATTAAGCGAATAAGTAAAATTAAAATCCTACATAATTTATAAAATGGATAAATTATTAAAAATTATTCGTTTTTTAGCCTAATTAGGTTTTCAGGCAAAGACTTTATGAGAATATATTTTGAAAATATAATTTTACTGTTTTTATTCGAATAAAAGTTGATATAATGAAATGTTGCCAAGCAAAGTATTATCTTGTACGAAAAAGAAATTTTATCTAGGAGAAAGGCAATGAAATGCGACCCTCAAAGGATTAATGTATCGATTAAATATTAGATCAAAAGAAGTAAGTCCGAAAGACAATTTAGGCTACTTCATGTTCTATAAAAATGTTTAACATGAGCTGAAATTGAAATTAGGAAATTAGTTTTTCAGGCATTATATGTACCAACTAGAATCGCTGCACGGTAATAAGGCATGTGCCTTAGGGCTGATCCTTTAGGGAAACTACATATCAATGGCTGGTTTGGAACAGTCTGATGTAATACCAACTCCTCTAATGTGCAGATTAAAAATTCCAAGCAGATGCAACGAATCTTGCTGGCTTTAAGTATTTGTGTTTGGAACGAGTTCCTTCCCCAGAAGGTGCCAGAACGTGTTTTTTACTGATAACTTTGTTTTCTTATTTGGTTAAATTGCCCACATGCACACTTCTCTATGCCTTTTAATAATCCCTCTTTGAAAATAATTTAATTTATTTTATTTGCAAATGGCTGTTCCACCAAATAAACCAAATTAATCTCCGTCATTATTAAATTTTATATACGCAGCCTTCAAATAGAAATACCTGCTTGTGAATGTACGTACATGCATGCAAAAACATGCACACATTGTTTGAATGAGTACATAAATTATGAATTATCTTTGCTGTAGTTGTCAAAAAATGTCATCATTCATTGTCTTTTCATGTTGACGATAGTCTAACTGACTGGATGTGATTTAATATGTTCATATTTCATATTTTTCCCCGCTTAGCTTTTTCACATTTAGACAGGCATGCAGTCTTATGCATGGTTGTGTTTGTAAATCAGAAGAGAGTGGCAAACATATAACAAAGACTTCTGGTCCATTTCATATTGAGGTATTGATTTTATTACTGGAAATGTAATCTCTACGTTTTAGAGACTTTAAACAGTTACAATTTATTAGATTTTTATGAGAAGGGTTTGTTAAAGACTATTCTGAATTTGGAAAAGATATTGAAATATTGTCTGAGATGGACTTGCAGACAATTTAGGGAAATAAAAACAGAACAATGTGGTGCAAAAAATCGGAGCAAATACAAATACTCTAAGGCTGCTTACAACATTTAACCCAGACTTTGGCCACTCGTAGCTTCGCCAACTACCTGAGATGCGCTGTTATTGCACGGGATATTGCTTCACTATAACTGCTTACAACATTTAACCCAGACTTTGGCCACTCGTAGCTTCGCCAACTACCTGAGATGCGCTGTTATTGCACGGGATATTGCGATAGTCCCCGAGGATTATTTTTGTTGTAATGTGGGGAGAAAGTATTATCCCAGCAAGCAATTTTTTATGTGTCAGCAAACTCTCGGATTACTCTGTCACATACAGTGGGCTCGCTTCGTTATGTTCAACATGGAAAGTCGGGCATGCTATAAAGTTCTTCGAAGTTTACCTGCAGTGTTCTGGAATATCCCACTAAATTTTGACAGGGTTCACCAAAGTGAAGTGATGCCGGCCCACAACATTATATTTTTTTTCTTGTGTAATCAAATATTTTTTTAATTTTTGTTAATTTCCAAGCCGTAAATATTAAGATAAAATTTGGTGATGATGGAAGGATGTAAAAGCATTTCAAAACTTAAAGCACGTTTAATTGAAATCAGATCTTCTACACCTTAAGCACCTTTTCCAACTTCTCCTTTCCAGGTAATAAGTTTTTTGGCAAACGAAAGGAACATTTTTTAATACCACTGAAGGAAATCTTATTAGTTTGTAAATCGGCTTTCCAGTATACGAGTATGCCGAGAAGCTGCTGAATTCTAAAATGTTCACGATGTTCGTGTATTTTGGAAAAGGACATATTTATTATTATCCTGTTTCAGTTCCCTGCAAATCACAACTTTATCAAATATTTTCAATATATTGTTCATTCATCTTTAAGTTCGCTTTAGTGCAGATTTAAAAATTTCAACAAAACAGATTGAGTTTTAAAAATAATGGCCATGCAATAAAAAGACAACAACAATAAATTCGTTTTCACTGCGCACATTTGCAATCACAAAACTCGGCATTATTTATTCAAAACTTTTCTAAAACACTCAATTTATTAAACAATTAAAAATCTAATTGTAAATTATGACCGCAATAAATGTGGTTGAAATTTAATGATTGAAAAATTTTACATGTTGTTGGTTATTTCGGAGAGCATGGAATATTCTATTACATTTGCGAGGGTTGTTTAAGGTGGTCAGTAATATTACATTATATTTCAAAAGAAGTTATTGAAAGAGTTATTATAAAGTAATGATCATTTAGGCAGTTTAGATTTCTGCAATATGCGAGGCTGTTTTAACAGACAGTTTTCACATATGTTGTACAATAGCCGCTGCTTCTGGTGGAGAATAATTAGGGAACGATTTTTATTAGGATTATTCTATTACATTTTGTATTAGGGAACGTTAACATCATTAATCAAGACTGGCATGATATGATACTGAACTGGCGTGACAGCAATGAAGTATTTATTTCCTTCCTTCAGTGAAGACCAGCTAAGGTTTTCACACTTTGTTATATGTCACGGTTCATACTATAAAATTTTTTTTTTACAGAAATCGATTTTATGTGAAAGTGCCCGAATTTTTAGCTCATTAGTGGAGTAGTACTTCATTGTAAACAAATGAATGAGGATTCAAAAAACCATGCCAAAGCAATCTTGCAAACGAAATTTTATAGTGTAAAGCAGGTTCAGGAAATATGACAAATATTGTTGCTCTACAGAGCTTCACGAGCTTGCTTTTTCCCAGGTCGTGAGTTTTTGAAAAAATTTCTATTTAATGTTTGAATCCCAGTTTTATTTCGTTCCTTCAATTAAATAGGAATGAAAACAAAATCATTAAAATTTCTATTGGAAATATTCTTGATTCAGGGATGGGAATTATAATATACTCTTTTTGTGAACTTTCCTATCGAGTTCACAATGTATGCACCTTTCCAGCTGCACTCTCCAACGAAGCATATAAAAAGACTTTGAAATGTTTTCCAATGTGATAAATTGAAGTTCTTGTAGGTGGAGGAGAGCTTTTTCTTGGAACTGCTACAGTATTCTTTGTCTCAACTTGAACGCTAACGAGTAGTCTCATAATTTGTTTAAGCTTTTAAGCACAATTAGAGTTTTAGCAGAAAAAAAATTATATATTTCATTTTTCCATCACTTTCTTTTAATCTATCAAGTAAGAAAATTTTTTTGTTGATCCTCGTATAATAATTAAACTGTAGTGAATAAAGTCTAATACCAAAAACAATAACGAATGGAAATATTCGATTTGCATTTTTAAAATTTAAACAATTCGTAAATTTATTTTCCAAGTTGGTATGAGCAATTTCATAAAACCGGAAGTCACAAAGCAACATTGAAATTCATCGGTTACTGACATTTCTAAAACGGATATGAATTTTTGAAAGGAAATGCTGCGAATTTTTACCCCATTTTGTTAATATTCTAAAATGAAGAATATCAATGTGGAAGCTGTTGCATGTTTATGCTCGACTCTGAAAAAGTATTTCAGCTAATTAATTTGTCTTTTGTGGTCTTCAAAGCATGTGCTCTTGTCATTCGCTATTAAATCATTTGCCATTAAACAATAATAAATTTGTGATGAAGCTCTTAAGCGCGTCGTTATAAAAAGGAAAAGACAAATTCTATTGTAAAAAAAAACGAAAATGAAAAATAAAATAAAATTAAAGCACTTAATCATCCATTCTCTGTGTATTCTTGTGCAGTTGTTGGTAAAATTGTGGCATGCAATGTATTTATTTAATTTCATTATTGATTCGAAAGACATGCGATTCTAAAGAGTACAATAAATATTTGTGAAATAATGCGGGTCATGATACAAAAGAAAGTATGAACCCAGCAGTGAACGGTTTGTGTGTTTTCTTCTAATAAATATAAAGTTCAAACTGGCAGATGACATCTAGAAATTGCTCTATTCTCCAAAAACAGAAATAAAAAATACTCTAAAATATTTCTTCAATGTGATGAAAAGGAAGACTTTTACAAAGAGAAAAGCGCCGCCTTGGTATTCCAGGAGTATCGCTGGAAAAATTATAAACTAATAAAATAGATTAAAAATTAAAAAAAAAAATTTTAAAATTAATAACATGAAAATATTCTTAATGACAAGTATGAATATTGTTGCGTATAGAGAGGCTGTATTTGATTTGCCTCTACAGCTATATATATGCAAATATAGTCTAGCCTGCCTCATTGCTAACAGAGTGGCAGTCTTTAATTATGGAATTGGATTGAACATTTTCAACTGATTTGCTTTAATTGAGAAACATGTTTAGTGCTGAAAAATCATATCAAATTTATAACTCCTTTGACAACTTACAACGTATAGAATGTCTTGTGTATCACCAAACTTTTAGTTTTAATATATTTTATTCAATTTAAAATATTTAATTTTTACTGTGATTTTATTTAATTTAATTTCTTGGACAATTCCTTTAATTTTATTTAATATTTTTTAATTAACCATTTTTGGCGTCTTTTTGCCCAATATGATGATAACAAATCTTCATTTTCTCCTTAAGCAATAAATGAATTTAAATAAATCTGTACACAACTGTATATATTTCGTTCTGAAAGTACAAAATTTTACGAAACTGAAAAATATATGTATATTGAAATCTCATTTAATATCGATTATCTGGTTATTTATTTATTTGAAATAATTTGCCCCCCTAAAATAGGCAATAGTTTGTTATTATTGCAGTAGCTTGTAAGAAGTATAGTGCCTGGCCAGCCGACGTATGTACATCCTTTTCATAACTGTTAGAACTCTTCATTATTGTGTTACATAACTGTCTGGCATTACAAAACAATTCCATGATGAATGAACTGTGCAAATGATTTTGACACATAACATTTTGTTCACTAATGATTATTGTTCCAAACATCAATTGCAAACAAATAACCATTAGGAAATGCTAAATAAAAATTAAAGAAAGAAACTTTATGAAACAGAAGAAAGCACACAATATTTGAGAGATCATTAATTAGACTAGAAATGAAATAATAATTTGTTTTTTTTTTTATAAATTTAATCAAACGAAATACAGTGAGCGATAAAATGTAAGCACGTGTGCAAACAAACGTTCCGAGCAGTAAAATCCATAATATACTTTGAAATATATATATGCAAGGACGTACGTTCTCATACAATGAGATCAGTTTTAAGGCCAATAATACATTATCTGTATTACTTTTTCAACTCGGTGCAAATTAGCAGTGGTATTCAGTATTAAGTATCTCTTTAGTATCCAAGTTGTGATATCACCGTAGAAATTCCTAATCCACTGTTTGTGCAGGACTATTCCTCATAACAAATTTTCCAAAAACATTTCCAATAAACATTCAAAACCACTAGTGGCAGCTTAAAGTGTCTTTCAACAGCCTTCTTTTATTGGCCGAAAATGAGAAATATGAGAAATGTGGAATTTAAATTTCCTTTATTTGCTGTCTTCTTTCTCTTTTAGTATGCAATTTTCACTCCAACGTTTTGATAACTCGATTTTGGTTGAGAAATGTCAGCTGTTTTATTATAAAAATTGCCCGGTACGAAGATTACATGTAGCCAATGTAGGCAATATTTATTGTCATTATATTATAAAACCGGAATAATTATGTAGAGTACTTTGCTGTTACATTACAACTTTGACAAGCCCATTTGCAGCCTGTAGTGAACACCACTTGCACACTCTCCTACTCTTGACAGTAATAAAATTTATAAAGTATAATTGCTTTGTTAATTACACTAAAATTTTTTATAAATATATTTTTACAATTTTGCTTTAAATAAATTTTTTCTCCTACAAATTCAAATCAAAAAGTGAATTTTAAAATTTCCTCAATTACATTAAGAGTTGCCATTGAAAATATATCGAAGCTGCTTTCTACAGAAATTTCTTAATAGAAAAAGTAAATTTTTTTTTTAATGTAATTAAAATGTTAATTCATTTTTATACTATTTGCTGTGATATAATATAAGATACTTTATTTCTTATGATACTGGCAACACTGTTTCTGTTTGTTGCTGTTAATAAAAAGAGAAATAGATTTAAATTGGCGTGAGCTATAATGGCAGTTGAGTATTTGCAAAACTGCTACTCTTATAAAAACGTGCGTATTTTATAGCCTGCCGTGATGCATGAGTTCAATCCATATACACTAAAAGAATCCAAGAACAGATTTTTCCTCTAATTAATTTTTAATGTTCTATATTAATTTATAATGTTCTATTAATTCTAATTTAATTTTAATGAAAACAAAGATCAAAGCTCTCGGCTTGCATTGGGGGAAAAATCATGGCCTTATGACTAGTAGCCTACTACCTAATAGCTTTATACTGTAATTTTATTTAAATCAATTTTCTTATTGATCAATTTTAATCAGATGAAATTATTTATATCATACGATTTCTGAAAAGAGAACTTTTTTTTCCTCTTTCTTCACTTACAAAATGTTTTTTGCTCAGACCCAATTTAAACTTTAGTTGAGGATAATTTAAATTCCACTGTTAAGCTGATTTGTAGCCAACAAAAAATTTAATTCGATTTGCTTCAAATATTATTTTGTATGGCGCCTAAAAATCTCATTTTATCGTTGCAAATTAGAATTTTTCTAATCATTTAAAATTGCAAGCCATTTGCAAAACTTATTGCAACACACATTAATACCGTCCTTCCCAGCCAGCCCTCTTGCCCTCGCTCACTCACCGAGAATACAAGTGAACGCAAACCAAATTAGAGCACCACAAATTCTATGGCCAAACAATAGAAAAACATGAATGCTACAAATCCAAGTTAAGTCATTAAGTAGCCCGTATATGCTGAGCCAGAATGCCGGCACAAAAGGAAATAAAATGAACTTAACAGTAAATTAAAGCAAGTGCTGAAAATTAACTGTACTTACAACACTCTTTAGTTAAAGCACAAGAGCAGTGGAAGCGTAGTATAGCACAGATCTGTATGTCGTAACAGCAACTAAGTGAAATTGAATGGCCTGCACTATTAACTAAGTTAAACAACAGGAGAATGACCAACGAGGGTAAGAAGGAGTCGAGCAAAAACGAAAATAAGGAGCAAAAAGCAATACATTCTCACCAAGCAACAGCTGTTAACCGACATAAAGATAACTTTGCAAGGACACACGCAATAGTCAAGAAAATAACAATTACGTATAACATACATCACACATACAAGTGTTGCACACACATACATATATATGTATGAATTTGGCACATATTTGTTTAAAGTATGGAATGGCAGCTGCCTTAAATCTCCTCAAAAACAACATGTATTAATTACACTGTAATCGGGTACGTGCCCTCCAGCGCTAAGCACTGGCAATGCCAGACAAAGTCAGTGGGTTTTTATGGCAAGTGGGGATTGGAAGCGTGCAACCAGTAGCTAAAGAATTATAGAAACGTATCTGTATTAATATGTCGTCGTCCTTAAAGCGCAACCAGAACTCTGTATTAAACAATTGTTGCAATTTCATTATACGAATTGCTAAATTAAGTTAAATGCTTCACGTACTTTGAATTTCCTCACTTTGGAATTTCTCCTCCTTTCCCCTCTGAATTAATTAAATTTTCTAAACTTCTCGTTTTATGAATTTGAAACTTTTAGGAGCCTCTAATTTTGGCCAATCAAGCTGCAGCGATTATTTATTACTTTATTAAGAATTCGCTTTTCTCATCTTGTGTAAGTTCATTTTCAGAACTTTTAACGTTCTGAAACATCGATAAATTAAACTTTTTTTTCATTTTTTATATATGCGAAAACTTTTTCATATACAATAAATTATCCCTCTCTATTTTCAATTGCTTTTTTTTAACATTTAAATTTTCGCCATGATTTTTAATCATTTATAATTTTCTATTTATTTAATTATTTATTATATTCTGTGCTTTTTTATTTATCGTTTTAAATATTTTTTAATTTAGTTTTGAACAATCAATTCTTTTCGTTTGACTTTAAATCTGTTTATTTTTATTTATTGCCAGTTTTGGTTTTTTTTTGTGCTCTCCACATAATTTATTATAACTTTTAAGTGTTCAAGCATTTAACTTTTTATTCCGCTTAATCTTTATTTATTAATATTTTTTTATTGGGCCTGAAATATTTGCATGTTTAAAATTATTTTACTCGTGCAAAATTTGAACAAAAGCGTTTCCATTTTAATTCAATAAAAGCTCGTTTAAATAATTTTTGTGTTCGGCTGAAGGAAAACTATTTTATTATTAATTATGCCCTAATTGGGTCAAATTTCATTTGGTTTTTAATAAATTTTTAATAAGTAGTTTAAGTTAATATTTTTATATATTGTTTTGAAGCTTTTCAAGCTTTTTAAGCTTTTTAAACTCCTTGCGGAAATCCACTTTACTGCTTTTATTTAATATTATTTTTAACAAAATTGTGGGAAAGTGAAACAAAAAACTTTTCTAGAGCACCGCAAATCTAAATGATAATGATACTAATTGTAGCATACTTTTAGCCATAAATATAAATGAATGTAACTGATTTATTAAAACAGTTTCTCTTTAACTTGTTCTCAATTAAATGCGTTTTGGAAACCGGATTACATTTATCACGTTATTATTTTTAATTACACTAATGATATTTAATATAAATATTCAGCGGAATATTGGAAATGGATTGAAGTGGATTGAAATGCTTTTCGGAGTATCAGTTGGTTCCCATGAAAAGTTCATCGTATGCTTGGCGGAAATATTTTGTTTCGCGCCGTTTTAAATTAATGTTAATGGGAGTTTGTATAAATACATGTTCCCAATTTCTACTCCACCTTCCTATATCAAAATCTTTAAGTGTAGCATACTTTTAGCCTTAAATTTTACTTTGCATAATTGATTCTTTTGTTTTAATAATTTTTTTTTTAAAAGAATAATGTTAATGAAAGAATTCTTTTTTTACAATTCTTTTCACTTGACTAAAATTTTTTATCCTCTCTCGATTTTGGATGAATTATTTTGCTTAACATTTTCAAAACATAATTATTTCACCACCATCTAATGCTCTTTAAATGGGACAGCGATCAGCAAGCAGACGTGACTCTTTTTCGGTAATTTTGCATTTTACTATTGTAATTAAAATTCCTCCATTCGAAAAACCGAGAATTCTCCACAACTGCCTTAAATATAACACTTTTCAAATATAGAAAATTTTATTTGAGTTTTCGAGGACACCATTCCCAATTATATTATTCAGCATTACCAATCCATTCTTACCCAATTTTCTTTTATTACTAAATATTTTAAATTTTAAAATCGCAAAATCTGTGGAAAAAATTTGTCCTTCACCTTAATTTCTCTAATCATTTTTAATTTAAAATTGTCCCTCTAAAATACCTGCAAAATATTGTTTGATGCCCAGGACTTTATGATCATCCTACCGGCATACTTGATTTCATGTTAGCTAATTTTCTTTCTTCTTCTTCTGGTTAAAAACCCCCTTCTCTCTGTTGCATTAGCGAACAACAAATGTAATTTATTAACCTAATTAATTATTTTGCTCTTTCTTAAAAAATTTAAAAAATTTTTGAATTTTATTATTACAAACACTTTTTTTTTATTACAAAAATTTCTGAAATTACTCATTATGCCATAATTTATTAATTTCTTTACCTTAAAATTACCCTAATGACCGTTAGTTATAACAAAAATGTGTTTATATTTATTATATTGATTGTTAATTAAATACAAAAACTTTTTAATGATAAAAAAAAATTGTAAAGGATAAATCCTTTACAAAATCGACGTAAATAATAATTGAGTGTAACATAAATTAGAATTAGCTTTAAGCAAGAAAAAAAGTAATAAATTTATTAAAGCGAATTTAACAAAAAACTCTCATATTTATATAATAAATAAAGACACATATAGAAACATATGGACAAATATTTAATACTTAATAATTATAGAAAAATTAAAATATAAAACAACAAATAATTGAATTAAGATTAGAGCATAATTGAGCAAACAACTAAATGGTATTTAACAACGTTTTTAAAAATGTTTATATGAAAGACTACGTTTTATAAATTAATTTCATATAAAGTAACGACTAAAACAAAAAACAAATTAAATAAAGTTACACACAAAATAAAATGTATATAATTCTCTCATATTAGCAAATATATATCGAGTTACAGGAAGTTATTTAAAAATAAATTTATGTAATGAAACAAAAATTGAGGAAAATTTTACACAATTTATATTTTAATTATTCTTTTTTATTTGCAATAATATATGTTCTTTTTTTGGGCCAAATATCAGACAAACTGCTAATTTTAATAAAAAAAAACTTTAAAAAATTTTCCTTAAAAAATATTTGTAAAATGTCACATTGCGAATTTACATTCAAAAAATTCCAAAACTAAACGAGAATTATTACATTTGTATTAGCGTATAGATACAATTAAATTAAGTCATCATTTCTATCGCTGGTTTTATTAGTCGAGTATGAATAAATGTGGTTTTTAAGGTATTCTTGCGTGAGTAATTAAAATAAAATGTTAAGTAGAGATACCGGATTTAAACTTCAATTAAATTTTTTGTTTGAATCTCATTTGATATAAAGTACTCATACTGCAGGACATTCGTATTCTAAACACTCTGGGAAGTGTTTATAAAAATGTTTTTGTTTCGTACAAATCTTTTTCTTTTCTCAAATACTCGTATATTTAAAAATGAAAGTAAATTTATTATTGCTTTTTATTAAATCAATTAATTTTGTTATTGAATATGTCTACACCATATATGTATTCATCTCCAAATACAACTTGTTATTGTTCAAGTAAAGATATCAAGCACTCGGTTTTGTAAATAAATATGACATAAAAAATAAATTGAGAGAGTGAAGAATATTTATTGAAATGAAATATTAATTTCGACAAAAAGTTTAATTAAAAATTTTTTTGTGATATTTTTTCCGTGTTCGTTTATTATACTAATTTCGTGAAGAATATGATTGCAGCACGATGACTGCATTTGGACAAAACATAAATATTAATCTTTTATAAGAAGAAACTTGTATATGTGCGAATTTAAATGTTTTATAATAAAAGTCTTAAAGTATTAAACACAATTGGGGCGAACAACGAACTTTTACGGAAATACAATTAAGGTGAAAAATTTGAAAATTACTCTCTTTGCAAGCTTTTCATGCCATTTATTTTTTGTACATATTTTTGTTATTGATTGTTTAGTTACGCGTAGTAGAACTTATTATATTATAAAATTTTTTTATTTTTTTTCGCAGGACTTTCAATTTGTTTTTTCTAATAAAGAAAATTTTAAATATTTTAAATATTTAGAAAAGCAAAACCTCTGGAATAATTTACTCCTTTATGTAAAGCCTTATAGCCGAGTTCATTACGCACATTGCAAAATATTTTATTTGCGCAACGATTAGTCGTTATCCGTTCCAGTTGTGTTTAACATATTGGGGTACTTGGCGGTAACCTTTTAACTATCAGTATAAAGAAATATACAAACCAAGAGTTTTTGGCTAAAATATTTATTTGTTAGTTTTATTAAAAAAAAATCTGTATATATTTATTTTGCTTTTAAGCTTATAAAAACAGTATTGTTTAGAAGTATTAAACATTTAAAAATGCACTTATTAAATTCAATTTTGATGTTTTGCAGCAACTGCTTTCCACCATCATGGCTTCTTGACTTCTTTTAGGGCTCCTTGTTTATTTTTCTTGACTTGGGCGTATATGGAAGCTGCTTTGTAATCTATGGGGCCATAGTGTTGACTTTCCAAATCAGCATAAATTAATTCATCATCAAAACTTAAAGGATTAAGCGGCTAAATGGAAGGCATATGAAAAAGTTAATTATTTTATATTTATAATAATCTGATCTACATTGTTTCTGAAGACGACTATTTCAAGATTAGTGACGACTGTTCAGTTAGTGAGTTATATAATAGATAATAAGTGATTCATTCAACTTTTCGTTTAGTGTTTTAATTTAATTTTTAAGCTTCAGGTGGAACCAATTAATTAACCGGATAATCCCTCTGTCTTTCTTATTAGTATGACCTGCTCTTGATAAAGGTACAGTGCATTGCATAAGTAAGGACTATCCTTTCATTGTTGGTCTTAAGAAAACAAATGCTACTGAGTAATAGAAGCAGTTTAAAGCTTTAACGCGGGTCACCGCATTCCATTACTTATATTTCTATTAAGCATCTAAAACCTGTTTAGGGCCTAGTCCAACAATGTAATTTATTCTGTAATTAAAAAAATTATCAATTTAAAAAACACATAATTTTGGGAAGCCTGAAATCGCTTTTTTATCCTAAACTCAAGATTTTTTATGTATCTTGCAGATTTCAAGTACGAATTGTTCCCTATCAAAATCAAATCAAAATATATCTAACATTTACCTAAATCAACGACTTTTGGCTAACAGTGTACTAGAAACTTTTATATATCATTTTATATCCTGAAGATTGGAAAGCCTTCTTTTAGCAAAATATTAAATTAAAAAACTGAACGGAACATTTTTCCTTAATATTCAGTACAATTTCTTAAATTTTCATTGAAGCTTAAAAGCGAGTTTTTATATAAAAATATTTTTCGATTATTCGTTAATAGTTTGCCAACATCCTCAGGAAATCAAAGATAAAATATTTAATTTTCGGACGACATTAAAAAAATTAAATTTCATATTATTTTATTAAAAGGGAAGGAAAGAAGTTAAAAAAATTAATGCTACTTTAATTTCTTTAATAAAAATGTTTGCTCTATGGCTCGATGGATGTATTGAAATATTGCACTGAGATAAATTAAACTTCAGAGCTAAACGACAGAGGGGAGTTAGTTTGCTATTTCTTAAATTATTCTTTTAATATTTTGAGGTTATTGGCATTGCGATCGACAGGTTTTCTTGTGATTCATGCGGACCCAACCAATTACTGCTTTTTTTCGACTGTGATTTGTATAAAATTTTTATCGTGAAGTAAGTCATTTCCCTCCGTAGGCGAACGAAAAATGAAGAGCCTACTAAGTCGGAGGTAGCGTGTTCGAAAACCGCCTAGAGTCTTGGCGTTTTTCTACGTACAAGCCGAAAGCTTTGTTGGTTGAGTTAGTTGAAAATACAAAACAAAAAACACTTGAGCCTCTCTTGCCTGGCATACTACCAAACGCCGCCATTAATAAGAAATTGAATTAATGAAAATAGTGCGTGGAAAAGTTGAAATTTTTTGCTACACTCAGAAAAATATCCTGTGGAATTATTTTAATATTTTTTTACTATTGTTTTTAGTCAATGGTATATATCACTTTAAATTAATAACATTCAAACAATACTGATTCAATTGTCGGCTTCTACTATCGTTTTAATACTATTATAGTTTTGAATTAATAGTACATCGAATTAATTTTTAATAGTATATACTATTATATGTAAAGCATAGCGTATTGATTCAATTCAGCAAAACACATTAGAAACTAATGGAATATCCTTTAAAAATAATAATAAGTTCAATAGTTCATAAAATTGATATTAAAACTTGATATTTTTAGACTACTGAATCAGTGTGTTTAAAGTTGGTAAAGATTATTTAAAAAATGTACACTATTAGAATAAAATTATATATTCTACAAAATATAATGTAAAACGTCCCATTGAAAATTAAAAGGGGCACCACATTAATTTGATATATTTCACGTTGTTTTCACTGATTTTTAATATGGTGATCACATAACTTGAATAGTTTTTCACATTGATATATAATAGTTTCAAATTTATTCAATTCTTATTACTTTAATGTCATTTGCGCCAAATTGGAACCCTTTTTTGGCAAATTATTAGAGTCCTTTTCTCTGAGTGTACAATCTTAGCTGTGTTAGTAAAATACTTACGTGTGTTAAAGTAACTATAGAATTTTTTAATTAATAACAACAACAACAACACAATGTTAGTTAAGGAGGATCTGCTCTAGGCTTTATTTCTCAATTAATTTTGCAGGAAAAGGACATGCAAAAGTTAATAATTTATTAAACTGTCGTGCGTCATTAAACAGCCAACAAGTATTTTTTTATTTACATTTTTTTTCTTCAATTTTTTTTTTCATTTTTTTTTTTTTTTTTGTTAAAGAAAGATTAGAAGACAAGACAATAATACAGTCGATAACAACAACAACATTGATATATAATGACAAAATGACATGATATGAACAGCAATAGATTAACATAATTTTTTTTATTTCATTTATTTGAATCTCTGCAAAAAACTCGTGGCAAAAAACAACACAAGAATTTAATTTTCGTTTTTTTTCAAACGACAGTTTATAAATTATTAACTTTATTTTAGAAATTTTATCTCGCTTCAGGAAGGAGGGTGCAAAAAGATAAATTGAATGTAAGAATAGAAATTACCTTTTTGCCCTGTTTGTTTCTGTTCTTTTTTTTTTTTTTTCTTTTTATCAAATTGATTTGAAATTATTTTGTGTTTTAAAAATAATAGGAATTAAAATATGTAGGTATTACTGCCTTTGTACGGATCCACAAAATCTTGCTATGAAAAATTGTAAACAAATAAAAAAAATCATGTTAAAGTTATTAAATAAAACAGCCAGTTGTAGTGAGAGTTGTAAGCCATAATGCACTATCCAACACAGTTGTACGAGATGCCAAATATGACAGCTCTGCGATCAGAGTTGCATTTACTTCAATCAGCAAAGAAATGATTGTTTGTATCATTTTTGGGATAAAGAGTGTAGCAGCAACGTCATTTTGGTGAGATGTTTTAAAATATGAGAATGAATCGTATTACTCTGTAGGATAGTGTATCAGGGCATTAAACAATGTGCCTAGATATCGGTTCGAAATGTCTATAATTATATAATTGCTATTTCTCTATTGAAATTTGGCATATTAAGACGAATATGATAGTTTCTATATATTTCTAAATGGGAAATAATCTTTCACTGCGGTTTCAGATACACTTTCAGACTTCTTACTGCGGCTGTGACTGTAACTCTGATATCGCACTGCATAACTTAAAATTGATTTCGTTATGGAAGAGAAGTTGCCACGACAGTAAAAAGCCGAAACGAACAAGGAAATTATATCTCTCTCTAGAGAATACAGCATCACTACCAAGCTTTATCACTGCCTTTGCTGGAGTTACAGATCTATTTTTTTATGGCTGAACTACCCTTTACTTTCCCTTTTTTCTCTTTAAATTCTTTCGGCTGTACTATTTAACCGTCTTTAGCTACAATATCGAGAAATGTCTGCATAAAGTTAGAAATGAAATACTTACGCTGCGACACGACTACAAAATCGTAGCAGCAGCTGTTGTAATTTGTATTCTATAACAGTTTTTATGAGCGAAAATAAATGCAAGAAGTGGTTCTATACAGAATGCTTTCTTCGGTTTCAAAATTACTTTACTTTACTCAGAATTATATATAAGTTTATATATTTTATTTTGTCATATATGTAATTCTTGCCAGCGGCAATGTTTCATCAGTCGCTTTCAATGTACGAAAGGACGACCATGCCTTACTCGTCCTACGACACCTCCCTATCTTATTCATTTCACTTACCCGGGCTTTGCTTATGTGATTTTAATTAAATTTTCCTATTATTTTATATTCTCGCCAACTTTTTAAAAATCAAACGCCAAGTTATATTTTTGCCTTTTTTTGTTAATTATCTTTATAATTATTATTATTATTATTTTTTGGTTTTTGGTTTGTTTGTTTTAAGGATTTATAAGCCTTCAATTTAATGTCATTTCTTAAATTGTTTTGTTTTTGGTTTCTAGAAATTTAATCTAATACTTAAAGCTATTAAATAAAATTAAAACTACATACATAAATTAAATAAATATTGAAATACCTAAAATAAATTATAAAAATATTTCTAAACTTTAGGGATTAATAAAAAATAAGTCTCCTTTCTTCCACTAAAACCAAAGTTATTTGAAATTAATTTAGTACGCTTAAAGGAATACTCGTATTTGGTAGAAATTTATGGTATATCTGATTTACTACAAGTTACACAGCCAGCACACACACACTTATTCTGCACTTGTGTGCGGTTGGATGTATCTGTTTTTAATTAATGAGAGAGAGTTAGAGATAAAGGGAGTGAGATAATTTTTAATATCCTTAGCATACTTTAAGGATGATTTAGTTTTGTTACAGTTTTTGCTTATGTTTTTCTCAACATCTTATAAAAATAAACTTATTTTAAACTTAATTGCTCATCTAAATTAATTACTAAATAATAAATGAAGGAATGAAATCATTAGTTAAATTATTGGGGAATGTACACATACATATAATACACATACATAAGGAAAATGTTTATAACATACACATAGACTTTTTTTAATTGGATTTTTCTCACGTTTTAAGTTTTTGTATTAATTTTCTCTTTTATAGTTTTTTAAATAATTTTAATAATAAACATTCTTTTGTTTGTGTGTGGTTTTGTTTTTGTTTTTGTTTTTGTTTTTGTATTTGTTTTTGTTTTTGTTTTTATTAAACTACTGGCTAAACCTTAAAGCTAGAACTTAGAAAAAGAAAAACTATTTATAGTTTTCTGTTTAAATATACTGTTTTGTTTTAAATTTTAATATATTTTAATATATATATATATATATATATATATATTTATATATATATATTTTTTGTTCTTCAAATTCTTTGCATTTCAGTTTTGTATTTTAAGAAAGAAGAAAAAAAGAAAAATGAAACTTGCAGTCATTTAATTTACTCTCGTCTTTTGTTGTTCCGTCGTTTAGTGTAGGAGTATAAACAGGAAATGATAAATATTTTATAGCCGTTTGTTAGTAATAAAACAAAAAAAATGTTTGTTATGCGGTATATCAAGTCCAGGCTTTCTAAGATTTTGGTTTAGTTTTTTTTTTTTGGTTTTGGTTTTTTTCTCAAGTATGAAAGTCTATTTACAATTAACAATTATTTAAACTAAATGTGTACTTCGCCATGATTTTGTGTTAAAATGTATTTAACTTGGCTGCTTAACTGACTATTAGGTGCCATTAATAATGTAACATTGGGAGAAGTGGGAGGCTCTTGTTTATTTAAAATGTCCCCCCGGTCCTCATCATCATCTTCACTATCATCTTCACAAAAGGAGTAGCCTAAATCCTCTTCCTCATCTGGCTGGTGTGAGAGCGTAAGTTGGTCAGATTTGTTTTGTTGCTGCAAAGTATGGAATAATTCTAGCTGGTGCAAATTATGTCTACTGCCAGCCTGATTGCTGGACCATAATTCTGGATTTGATTTCGTTAAAAATTCTAAGGCTTCTAAAGAAGCGGCAGGATTAACAGCTGTGGAAACTGCGGATGTAGACACAGGAGCGTGCTGTACTTGTTTTTGCTCGTAAGGCTTGAAAAGCTTCTCTAAATCTTGTTCGCTTAAAACACTATGAGAAGAGTCTTCTGAGGCAAATGTTAAAGGTCTTGTGGTTGTACCAGCAGTCGCACACTTGGGAGAATTTAAGTGTTCGATATTGTGTTTTGGACAAGTGGGGCTTTTTGAGTGTTTTCTAGCTAAAAAGGAAACCGAAATAGTGTCTCCTTTTTCATAAACTATTTGCTGGGGATCAAGAATTTTTGGGGCTGTCGCTTGAGCACCATTCCCGAAAGACTTTTCCTGGCTACATAAACTCTCATCTCTCATTTTTTTATGCCTTTCATTTGGAGAATTAATGGAATCCTTAGATTGCTCCTGCTGTACTAAAATTTTATTATATTTTACTATTTCAGAATCGTTATGTAAGGAAAAATTTTTGGTCAACTTTAAAGGAGATCTATTTAAATCTTTTGCAGCCGAAATTTGTGAATGGTTTGTTAAATTTTTATTCTCAATGAAAATTTTGTCGGAATCATTTGCCCTTAACTTCAAGGGTGATATTTTAGGGGAACTGGCTACCAAGGGGTCTCGCTGGGGCCTTAAGCTATGAGGATACATTTCTAATTCCTCTTCGCTTTGAAAACTGTCATTCTCAATTACAGCCTTTAAAAGATTTAGCGCCCTTGTCGAATGAGCGGACGATGTAGACTTTTCCTTAAGATCTTCTGCACTCATGGGTTTTTGCATATCAGCTGATTTCTTAAACAGCTGGAAATTGAAATCACTTTTTGCTAATGTCTCGCTTTTGGTTGGAAAGGACAGGTCTTCGTATAAAGAGTTAGGCTCTGAATCGGTTTGTATTACGTTTGCTTGATTGACGCAGCTTGTCGTCTCTCTGGCTTTGGCAAAGCGCGAACAATTGGCATCGGAGTTAAGAAAATGTTGCTGCTTCTTTAAACGTTGTGTTAAATTGGAAAAATCGCCCGAGTCCATATATTTTTCTTCATCTTTTAAAAATTTCTCCACAGTTCCGATATACTCCTTAACATAATCCAAACTTTCTTCGCTTTCCTCTGATGCGTGTATGGGTTTAAAGGTTAGACTCTCATCTATTTGATAAGGACGAAATACTAAAGGACCTTGTGCAGCATAAGGCTGACTAGATGAAATGTCTGGGGCTGTTGGTGGCATTTCTAAATTTGACTGTAAATAATTTTTCTGCAATTGTTGCAGTTTAGATGATTGCTGGCCAGCTACCGTTTGCGTTGGCTGAAAATGAAAACTGTGATATTTACGTAAAGGCAATTTGACTGGACGTTCCATATAACCGAATGTGGCAGTTGCTGGCTTTGTATTTGTGGCATCTTCTAATGTTGGGCATACAAGAGTGGTGGTGTGCGACATACTTCTGTTGTGGCCTCTTTTAACCACTTGATTAGCATGTCTTTGCCGTTTTGTTTCATTATTGGCAACATCACAATGTAAGTTCTGATGTGGCGTGTTAAATGATTGGTCACCCTTATCCTGATCCTGATAGTAGTTGTTGTTGGTAGCGGCAACATTAGACTCATTATTAACAACATGTATGACGAGTTCATTATACGGTCGGCCATTGTCATCAATATTAATTTTGCAATTGTTGGCAACATTTGTGGGCATTAGCATTTGTTGATGATGTGCGGCATGTTGGGGGCATGATGTTGGTGTTGAGTAGTGTGATAATGATGATGATGGCTGTTGAGTTTTGTTGCATTGTTGTAAGTCAGTTTGTTGTTGCTGGTGCTGCTGGTATTGTTGTTGTGATTTATATGGGCTACGTGTTGCTGCTGCTGCTGCTGCTGCTGCTGCTGGGGTGCCATTTGCTGGAGTTGCCTTGAACGCGTTCGGGGATTTGGGGCAATTATTGTGGGTTGTATTGTTGTTGCCGCTGCAGCTGCTGCTGTCGATTTTGATATTATTAGATTGTCGTCGACATTCGTTGATGTGCTTGATATGTGCGTAGGGGTCGCTGATAGTCTGTCGTCGATATAATTTCTTATGACAGGTGGTGGCGGCGGCGGCGGCAGGATTTGCTGCTAAAAATGGATTACGTTGAAGGGGTTTTCGTTTGTTTAGCTGGTTAGTTTTCACAGGTTTTTTTTTTAATTGGTGTTTGTGTGTTATTTTGTTTTTGTATTGTCGATTCAATTAAGTGTTGCGGTTAGATTTTATAAAACCAAAATTATATTTTACAAAAGCAAAATTTGGGCAAAAAAAGTTAAACAAAATCCATTAAATTAATTTAGTGTTAACATGCACGGGGATTTTTGGCAAACATAGTTTTAAAATTTCCATGTAATGAAAATAAAAAGAAGTTAAAATAAAATTAAATTAGTAAAATTTAATTAAAAAAAAATAATATGGAAATAAAAGGTGTATTCAGCTAAATAAACTTAATCAGGCGGGGGGGAAAAAATGTGTAGAGATATAGAAAATAAAATACAATTCTTCTGGACCTTTAATTTTTAAAACTATTTCTTTACTGCTATTGGTTCTCAGGTACTGGATGTAGAAAAAAAATTATTTTAAAAAATTTATAATGACTGCTGGCTAATTAGAAGGAAATTTGGACGACCCTAAAAAAGAAATTTCCTTGGATTCTTTATAATAAAAATTTAATAATCTAATAATTATTACGTATTTTCTATTTGAAAATACTGATTACCTTATTAAACAGATTCAAAATCTTCCGAAAAGGTATTTGGTCGCTTTTACGAATTTCGTTGTTATTCATTTAAATAACCCCCTGACATATGCAACGAAAAAGCGAACCTTAAGCTCCTGAATGTATGCTGCACTAAAAATTTTATTCTTTGTTGTGAAGTAACAGCTAAATGGTTTTTCACTATGCAATGTGAGTGTAATAACAAGTTGTTATTTGTATCTTTTTCTAGGAGAAAGATAAATCGATAACTATATCGGTGCATTTACAATGCACTATCGGACGATATTTCCATACTTTTTCTTTTTTCGCCAAAAGAGTTTTTGTAGCTTCAAGCTGGATAATAAATATTAAATATTCCTCAACAATTATTTAAGTCCTTCCAACATTGAAACTTGCGAAAGTTTTCTCTTACATTTTATTTTTTTTTTTTTTTTTGTAACACAAAAAGCTTTTCTAAATAAGTGAGTGTGTGAGAAGGTTATCATGATCGAAATGAAAACGTCTGTCATATGTTTGTGAAGTAAGTAAACTGAGCTTTTAAGAAGCTACTAAGTCTAGCTGTGTCTGTTTTCACTACACAAGTTTTAATTACAACGATTTTTATGAAAAAGCTTAAGAACAATTGAATACTTAAACATAAATATAAGAAGCATTAAAAAAGCATTTAAGCACCCAGTGTTGTTATTAAAGCTATACACACTCTTTGTGTTTCTTCGTTTTCGTTGAGTTGTTGTTGTGTTTATAAATTTTTCTCACTTACCTCTATATGATTGATGGTGTTCGGCTGACCGGTTAGTCGTTGCTGGTGCTGCTGTTGTTGCTTTTTGCATTTGACTCTGCCACCCACGCCAGCATTACTGCCACTAGCACTTGCGCTGCTGGCCACCGAGAGTGAAGACGAAGAATGGGTGTGAGCATGGTGACCTAATTGGTATTGCTCAAATTCCTCAGGAGTGGTTATTTCAGGGGGTTGCTGATGGCGATTACAACGCTGATTTATGGCGGTCAACGAAGATTTGTTGCCGCCACCAACCCCACTGTACAAGGAAGTTGTGGATGAGAGAGAAATTGGATCATTGCAGGTATTGTCATTTTGCGATGAAGAAGCGGACTCATACGCGGAGGTGGCCACGGTAGATGTGGGTGAAGTGGGCCTTTCTAAATTACAGATATTGCCTGATGGATGTGGCTGGTCATTGACATTCATATAAAGAGGTGTGGGTGGCACTCGAGGGGCCGGCTTTTTGTGTGACGAATTGAAATGTGCGGTAACGGCTGAGTGCGCCAACGTCTGATTCTTATGTGTTTTGGGAGTTTTAGGCGTCTTGGGCGTTCGAGGCATTTTACCATGCGGTGGTGTCGAGCCAGGCGTTTGCGCTTGATTCGAGGGCAATGGTGTTACACATTCGTATGAAGAATTTGAAATGCCCGAATCACTGCGATAGATGCTTAAACGTTCGGGCTCTATAAGATTCAAATCTTCTTTAGGCTGGTGCTGGCGTTGGTGATGTTTTTTCTTAGGACCCTGTGATCCTCCCGCAATGCCGTATGGCAAGGGATGTAGTAAAACTGTAGCTGTTTGAGCGGAACTACTTAAGCCGTCTGGTAATTCCATATCAATGACAGCTGCACTATGGACTTGCACGGCATCATTAACGTTTTCATAAGCAGGAGGATCATAGAAATTCATTTGAGGATTTCGCACAGGGCCCTTGGGATCAATATCGCCGATGCTACCACCAGCAAAAGAATGATGTCTCTTGCATTTGTTTGTTGATATCAATGAACTTAAAATACCACTTCCACTTATACCTCCCCCTGATCCTCCACCACCCTCAGAATTATCTGCTGGGGTGCCACTAAATGAGTGATTTATATTCAAAGCTGTTGAGGATTTGTTACCAGCTTTCTGTTTGTTATTATTATTTGAGAACTTCAGGGAATAGAATCGTTTATCCTCCAATTTATCAGCGAACGCTTTGCGTTTTCCTTGTCGCTTCATAGAGGTTGACTGATAACTTCCCGACTGCAGGTCTTCGTCGCCGGCTGCATCAAATTTCTTGAAATTACTTACAGCCAAAAAGGGATTTGTTGTTGCTGATAGAGCACTACCTGCCTTCTTTAAAATGGTATTGGAATTTTTTTGATGTTGTTGGCGTTCGACAACGGCGTATGTGTTAAAATCGTGTTCAATGGCATTTATCATGTGCGATGTTGTAGAGTTGTTAAGTGCTGGGGCAAACAGCTGATGCTGTTGGGATTGGGGGTTAGGATGTTGTTGTTGCAGGTGTTGGTGCTGCTGTTGTTGCTGCTGCTGTTGTTGTTGGTAGTATTCCGTATAGCTCTTTGGAAAGCAATTATTAAGATTGTATGCCATTTGAAGAGGACTTGAGTTTATCGTTGTTGGAGGTACGGTTAAGCCGGCTTGTTGTTGCTGTGTTTGTATTGCCGTTGAGTTATTACTATTATGCACTATAATCCCACCTTCATTTCTAGTACTTACTGCATTTGGTGCTGTCGAATTTGCTATTAAGGTTTGCACGCCCGACATGGTTGATGATGCATTCGCTGTTGCTGGGTGCTGATTATGGCGATTGTATGGCATAGTGTTGTAAGGTTGTTGCTGATGATAATGTTGCTGTTGTTGGTTTTGCTGATGGTGCTGCTGTTGCTCTTCTGGTTCATGTTCATCGTAATAAGTTTGTTGCAATGTTGTTGCTGCTGTATTTTGGCTGATATTTCCATTGAGTCTCTTGGGTCGTGGTACACTGCGCACCACATTTGTGTTGTTATTAAAATTTATAGGAGTCGTAGGAGTAGTAAACTTTTTATTTGTGATTTTATATTGTTGTTGTTTTTATATAATTTAGTGATTGGTTTTTTTTTGATTGTCAAATTTTCCAGTGTTTCGAAAGAGTGTGTATGGGGGGTGGTATATTTTTAGGCGCACATTTTTATGTTAAATGTAGCACAAGCATTCAAGCATTAGTTGGTTAATATTAATTATTAATATTATTTTTTATAGTTGGGAGCGGGTTACAAATGCACAATAAATAAACATAAAAAGATACAAAGAAATGTATTAATTTTAATTATCATCTTGTTATTAAGTCAATGGTAATTTATGGTTTTAGGGTTAGCTACAAAAAAAAAAAATTTTAAAAAAAATCCAAAAAGTGTTAACAAAATACATTAAGACTGACTGATTGGTGACATAAGAATAAAACTTAGAAATAAATAAACTTATGAAATATATTTGAAAAGCTTAAAAACTTAAATTTAGAAATACGATGAGTTTTTTTACAGTTGTAGCCAAAAGTACTGACCATGTTTTTACTTAATAGTATACATTTTTTAATTATTTATTTTTATTTTATGAGAGTCAACAAGGCGAGTATCATTTATAACTCTATTTGACAATATATTTAGCAAACAATTATTGACGTCAAACAAATTTTTTCTAATATAGTAATTTGAAAATTTTTATTCGAATAGAAGTTATTCTAAAATATTTTCTAATAATTATTTCAATAATTTTATTTATGTTTTCTGTAATTTCCTGTAATGGAAAATCCTTAAAGACTGTCAATATTCGGTTAAGTATTTATTAAGAATAAGCTTTTCATTCGAATAAAATTTTTTCGATTAGAAATTTTTAATTCGATTAAATTATGATGCTTTTGAAAACTGTTATTAGTTTACATTTTATTTGCTATAATTAAGAGACAGCGTTTTGGTAAACCTTAATTTTAGTAAGTTAATTTTAAATTAATCTTCTTTATTGGGAAACAAAATTGTAAATTAACTTAAATTTTAAATATAGATTCCTAAAAGAGAGTTTTTTATTGCCAAGTTAAAAATATTATTGAAATGGAATATGTGATAAGGCTCTATTCCGTAGCTACATATTCGTGGTTGCGAAAAGAGAACCGACATTTACAAAAACAAAAAATATCAAATACAAATCGAATAAACCTTATGTCAAGGTTCACCCTATAACAAATCTATAATTTTATTTATATTAGTTCGTATTAATAAATTTTATTTATTGTTAATTAGTTATTCGTTTGAATAGGATTTTTGCAACTTTTTAACGAATAAGATAACAATCTCTATTCGAATAACTTTATGAAATCAATTTGTGCTTGTCAAAGTAGTTTGAAAAAGCTTGCATTTATGCAGATTTTATTCGAATAAAATTTTATAAATGATAAAATAGCAACTGAGTACTTTTTTAAGAAGCATAGAGAAAATATCAAGGATATCGGTACGAATTGGATTCGGCGTCTCCTGAAGGAATCCTTGCTACTCCTATAGAAATTATAATTATGTTAGTTATGCGGCCATCCTACATTATTAAATTTCTCTATGGGTTCAAGAAATGCTTCAGTTGGCATATTTTCATTTAGCTTACCAAAGCTGACTTCTTATTAATTTTATATATAATTTTTTTCTATTTACCTTATTACGATTTTTGGGAAATATATACTTTTTACGATTATTAATTCTTAATTGAACACTTTTTTAAGCTTTTCAAATATCAGTTTTAAAACTTTTAAAATTGTGCAGTAAATAATTTTTTATATTAAATACTTTACCTGAAAACTAAACATTAATTTTAAAAAAACTTATGATAAAAACTAATTAATTAAAGTAGAAAAATAAATTAAATTAGAATAGTTTACAGTTTGCATTAAAGCTAATAAATTTTAGATTAACTTATAAAGGAAACCAAAAACAAAATTTGTATTTCATACATCAGACAAAAAAAAAAAGGCAAAAATATTTTAAAATCAAATTCTTGAATTAAAATATTACTAAAATAAATTAATTTTAGCCGAAAGATTTGCTAGTAATACATTTTCCGTGGAAAATTTCAACAATTTCAAACAATTAAATCGACACCAAATCTAATTTGTTACAAAAATTATCTGTAGCAACCAAATGAGAATTACGAAAAGGGAAAACAAACAAATGAAATTAACTCTTCTCCATACTAAACATACATAATTAGAAAATTATAAATGACACGTGTAGTTACATAAAGACAAATTAAAGAAATGCTAAAATGCTTTTGTAATAATAAAATTATATTTAAGAGACAATACAGCATATAGAATCATATATACGAGTATGTATAATTATATAGACATTAAGCCATGATATAATACTGAAATGAGCCATTACGGAATGTAGTGTGGTTTGTGAATTTTGATGATAAGTTAAAATAACTTTGTTTAGATGAGAAAAAAAATAAAAATAAATTAAAAATAAATAAATAATACTGTGTATTAAACATTTAATAATAAAAAAGTGTTGATCGAAAATTAGAGAAAAAAAAGAAAACAAAACATGACAGAAAATGTTTTTAAGTACCTTGTTAGGAGCCGTTTGTAGACCATGGAAGGGCAAATTCTCATACTCTCCAGGTTCCGTCAATGGATCCGCCATAGAAGATGACTTCTCTTGTACTGCTATAGAAAATCGTAGAATCAGTCCAAAATTTTTTATATGCACGAGAGTAACGAGAGATCACAGTTGATCACACAAATGTATATAATTCCCGAAGAAAATTGTGTTCAGTTGTAGTAGTATATGACAGAGTTGTATTAATTAGGAGTGTTGCATTTGTTTCAAACAACAGCATTTTCGTTTTTAAATATGAGTTTAATAAAAATAAATAAAATGGTAAAAAAATAAAAAAAAAAATCAGTAATGGGTTTTTAAAATAAATCTATAGGAAAAAAGGTTTTTTTTTTAAATGTTTAAAGGTAAATAAAATTTTCTAAAAATTTATTAAAAACTTTTAAGCAGCGCATGTTTGTAAAAATTATCGGAAATCTATGCAAAGGCACGTGGAAAAATTTAATTGTAATCTGGCAAATCAGTGAGAATATAGACTCATGTTCCAAAAATTATATGCTTATCAGTAGAAGAGCAGATTCGAAGCTGACACATTTTCCATGTGTAAAGGGCGTTACCTAATAAAGTCTTGAAGACGGAATTTACTTTTAGATATAACATATATTTTTATATCTGTTAAAATCTAACAGGGGGATTCCCCTTAATGCATGCATTAAAAAAATGATATTGAAAAAATCTACTGACAGATAAGACTCAGATTCAATTGTTTCCATGAAATATGAGTCAGATTTATGAAGTTGTAGGGGTTTTGCTAAATTCTTAGAAACTCTGTAGAAATACTACATTGCACAGTAGCCTATTTTTTTTAGAATGGACTGTACTCACAAAACGTAAAATAATTTTGGAAAAAACTTTTGGAAAAAAGTTCTTAAACTTTTTCTTATTTTCTTTTTTTTGCCACTTAAAGATTCTTAAGAAAATTTTTTTTTGTATTTCATGTAAAATCCCTCCCGAATAAATTAAAAATAATAATAAAAAATTAATAATTAAATTAAAAATTATAAACGTTAATTAAATTGTTTTAGTGTTAAATTTTTTTTATCATAAAAAAATTATTCAGTCATGCTTTCTTCATCACTAAGACACAACAGCAATTAGAATTCAAAAATCAAAATATTTTTTTTTATATTTTTTATACATTGAAACCACATAGTTTTAGTACTAAAAACAACAAACAAATTAATTGTTTTTTAAGCGAAAAAAATTGTTAATAAAATCTTGCAATAACTTTTAAAATGTTAAAACATTCAGAGCTGTGAAATGTGAGAAACACTTTGATCAAATTTTGTTTGCAATAAATATTTTTATTAAAATTTGAAGTAAAAAAATAAATGTTTTTTTGTAAATTTGAATTTTTTTAAAATATTAAAAATAATATTTGCATGAATAAAATAAGACACACACATAAGCAAAATTTAGGGAAGTTTGAAATTAAAAAAAAACTAACAAACATTCGCATTATATAATGACATGACAGAGAGTCCGGTAACTGCAGGGTACTGATGATCGATGTTGCTTGTAGGATCAAGGATGTATCTTTTTAACTTTCGTCTTATTTGGCCTCTTACTTACTACTTAACTTTAATTGACAGGACAATGAGGTTTGAAGTTATCTAATTAATTAAAAATAAAAAAAACTACAGTGAAGCCTTGATAATGTACACAAAAATCTAAGAAACATCAGCAGAAGTATTTTTTATTTTATTGTGAAACTGAATAAAAGAATTAAACAAAAGTTATTCACAGTGCCTTCGGAAGTAGGTATCCATGCGGAAGAAGTTTGAAAGGGGACAAATATGTCCTTATGATATACATACTGAAGTACTGGTCTGGTATATTTTTATCTGTGAAAAAAACAATCTGGTAAATTGAATAATACGATACCATGAAGTTAACATTTTAAATATAAAGTGATTTGGTTCTTTTTGGATAATTTTGGTATTGAAGGCTACAAGAGTTTGACATATGAAATACTGTCGGGTTTTTTGCTCCGGAATGTACTGCGAGTTTTTGATTTCTTTTTCCTGCATTAAAACATAATAATAGTACTCTTTTCGCAACCATTTTATAAAGAAATATTTTTATTTTATCATATTTTTAACACAATATATGTAGTAGAATAAAAATAGTACCAAATATTACTGCGACGTCGATTTCAGGAAACACTTATGATTTTCCTAGTAGAAGTAATGATAGGAAGCATTTATTTGACAAAAACCAGACCATTTATTTTTAATTATAAAAATTTTTGAGAAACTCTGTTTCTTCTTACCAGTAAATTTTAGCAAAGTACTTTTCTTAAAATGTACCATTTGGTTAAGTACGGTTTTGGAAGTTTCGCTTTTAAGAAAAGCTACTTTCCTTACTTGTACTTTTTCACAAATTTCATATTCATTAGCATTTATATTTTATTTGTGTTCTTGTTTTATTTTTTTTATGTTCTTTTCATAAATATACTTTTTGTTAAAGGACCTTTTTGGCGCGTCGTTGTTCAAAAAAGTACTTTTATTACATATACTTTTTTTTAAGTTTTGCAATACAATGGCTGGAAGTATTCCTAAATATTTTTACTTTTCGAAAGTTTACTTTTTAGAAAAGGGACTTTTTTTCAATATTTCATCGCTTCTTTTCAGTCTTTAATAAAAATACATGTAAGGCAGCAATGAATAGGATGCTAATTCCATGTACATGGCTATGCAGTTTAGTATAAAAGTGGGCAAAGGGAGTGGGCAGGAGATTCTTTAACCCAATAACTAATTAGTGATGAAATAAAAATTTACTTGAATTGTACCCTTGTAGTTGATCTAGCAAATTGTGATGGCATCTGTCAAATAAAGAAGCAAAGCATGCCAATGGAAGAGGCCGAGAAAAGGTACTGAGATTGTTGGAGGCAGTTTATCGTGCACCCTGATAAGATATTGTGGTCGTTAAAGGGCATATTAGTATTCGAGATATGGATAACTTCATTCAAATAATGGAAAAGCGAGTCTCATCGACGAGTTAAGAAAGCAATATGAGTCAGCTGTTGAGGTCTAGCAGAGCTACAAGCGAAACTGCAGCACATGAAATTAAAATCTTTTAACTTTTATTCTATTAATCTATTAATTGCTACATGCTAATGGTTGAGCCATAGAACCAAATTTCTATATTTTTAAAATCAAAAGTACTCTGGCTGAATAAACAATTATTTATAATTAGAATTAATCAATGATTTTAGATGAAGTGAACAGATCCTTTTATGGTGTATCCATACCTGGAAACTCATACACAGTTTTTAATTATTTTCTTTTGTTTGGCAATTAATATTAATACAAAAGAGCAATAATTAATCTATACTTACAAAAAACGAAATAAAATCAATTAAAAGCCACATTTAATTTTGAATTGCAAACAAAAAGCTTTCTCGTGTTCACCATTCCTTTCTTTGGTATTCTTTAATTTAAAAATTAGTTGATTATTAAGTTGAATGTGTTTTTGTTATTTTGCAACACTTTTCTTTGCAACACATTAAATTTCAGCAAGCTTTAAAAATATTTCATTAACAATAAAATTTTGTTTAAAGGAAAATTTTATTTAAAAGTAAATAAGAATTGCAAACAAAAAGTTTCATAACGAACAGAAAGTTATTTCATTAAATTCAAAAGACACTGCAAAGCAAGTAATTTTTTTTTTTTAAAGAGATAATTTATAATTTATATAAAAGCTGCTTACTTGTTTCTGTTGTTTGTTTAAAAAAATTTTCTAAAGCTTTTTAGTTCTGACATTAAATGAGTATTTCACAAGATGAGGAATTCAAAATTACTTACACGAGAAATACACAACAATTAATTAAGAATTAAGAAAAATAATAAGAAATGGAATGAGGGGGAATTATGGTAAGAGGAAATGGGCAAAGCTTTTAGCTAAAATGAGAAATGGGAGAAAGTAGGGAGAATCTGTTAATGGACAATTAAACAAAAAGAAATTTTAAAAAGGCGAGATCCCATTCCTGCATTTAAATCAAATTGGTTTTATTTTACACTTTAACAACATGAATAGGGAATGTATTAGGATGTAAAGCTGCTAAGCTTTCGAACAGCTTTTGAAGCTAACCTGAAGTTTTAACTCTTAAAATGTAAAATTTTTATGTTTTAAAAGTTTCACACTTTATTTAATTAGTTAAAGTTTCTTACAACAAAATCCATCCTTCGACTTATTGTCTAAAAGCCCAGCTGGCTGTCCTCTGAAGGTACACGAAAAAAAATCAAAAGCGAAGAATTACTTTCACTGGCAATTTGCCTTATTATTTGTTTTAAAATTAAAAGCTTTTACTTGAAAATACCTTTAGTATCTAAACGGTAGAAGTTTTTTATAAGCTTTTAGATTTCCTCTTGGTTTTGTAATGTTTCAAAATATATATCTAAAGGAGCTTTTCGCTTAAGCTATAGTCGTTTTCCAACTGATGACTAATTAAACATTTTTACTGGCTTGTATGAGGACTGTATCCATAATTAGGACAAGTTGGCAAGGCATGTATATCATTTTTTTTTCTTAAAACTATGCTTCTTAAAACTTAAGCTTTTGTAAGCTTTCCTTGAAATAACAAGAAGATCGAAATTGAAATAAGGTTTCGAGATTTCTAGAATTAGACCAAGTTGGCAGGCTTGGTACTGAATTGTTCTTCTTTTTGAAACACTAAAATTGTAAAAGCCAAAGCTCGAAGGTATTTAAGCTTTCCAAGATTTAGAGATTTCTCTGTTTGTGTATAAATTCTCAAAAAAAACAGAAAGAAGAATTTGTTTCGGAAAGTTACATTTAAAAGAAAAGTTGCTATTAAATAAAAGCTTTATGGTTTAGCTTTTAGTAACCAAAACACTAATAAAATTGGAACCCAAATACGTAGAAGATTTTTTTTTCAAAGTTGATTTATTTTTTGACATTTCTGTACATGCGGGTATCCTTTCCAAAGTTATTTTACAAAAATCTTCTGAGCTTTTTAGCCAATGCCAGAAAAAGCTTTGCTCTATAATTATTTATTTGTTATTATTTTATAAATTTTCCCAAAGACTTTTAAGCAGTAAATTTTTGATGGGTTTTCAATTTTCTCTTCTCGCTTTAGGGATGAACTTTTGAAGGTTAAGTGTTTCTAAATAGAAAAGCTTTACACATTTTGCATCATTAATTAAAATTGCTAAATAATTGATTTAATGCTTTCCTCAATTAAATGAATAAGGAAACATTTTTCGTTTCAATTGAATTAGAAGGTGATTTGGGAATTGGAGAAGGGTATGGAGGGGTGTTGATGAAGTTATTAAAATCAAATAAAATTGATGGAATAAAAAAATCATATTAAAAACCAAAAATCTTACTTTGAATTCTTTCGATATTCTGTGAATTTATTTGACTGGCAGAACGTTTGATGGTTCGTGTGATTGGCGGCGGTCTGGGCGGCGGTGTGGGTGCTTTCAGTATACTCTTGCGTTGGGGGCTTTGGCTCGGGTTTCGCCTTAGTTCGCGACTCGACACTATAGTCGATGGTATAGATTGTATAAGCGTTGTTATGGATCGGTCGCCTGGCATTGTGCCGCTGGCAGGGCGTTGTTCGCTTTGAGCGATGTGTGCAGGGAGATTGATATTTAAGGAAGGCCACATTGAGGTCGTGGATGCTGGTAATTGGTGTTGTTGTGTTTGTTGTTGTTGTTGTTGTGCTTGTAGTGTTTGTGTTGTATTCTGAGGCGGTATTTGTTGATGAGCTTGTGCTGAGATTGTTGTTGGTCCTGTATTGTTGGATATTTGTAAGTCATTGTTGTTGTTGTTAATTGTATTACTACAAATGATTGTTTCAGTGGTGGTATTGATTGCGTTTGTATTTGTACTACTTGCGCTTGCGTCATTTTTTATTGCTGTCGTTTTAGCACATTTTTTATACGTAACTAAGCGTGTGTTTTTGTTTTACAAATGAAAATAAATTATTTTTAAATGAAGCAAATTAAAAATATATAATTGCAGCTAAAGTGAAATTATAAGTGAAATGAAATAAAAATAAATAAAAATAAAATATTACCACTGCCACTGCTGCGTATGCCTTTCAGGCGGTGTTCAGCGCTAAAAGGCGACTTGCTAGAGTGTGTTGTAGCTGCCTCTGAACGTTTCCAAAATTTGCCTCCTAATAAACCCACATGACTTCGCTGGCTATCGCGACAGCCATCCGATTTACTTGAACGTTTAAAGAATATATTAGTAAAAAATAATTCCACTCTCTTTAAATTTGACAGTTGTCTCTTGGATGTGTTCGTTGTCTCCGTTCCGGAGGCTTCTATGTTTGCCACGCCGCTGTTATTTGTGACGGCCATTTCTATGCTATTCAGCTGCTCTGTCGGCGTATCTGTAGATGTTTGTAAATTTTTTTCAGTCAAAGCGGTTGCTTGTTTTTCTCTACGAGGTAAAGTCTGACATAATGATAATTGCGGTGGCTCTAATTGTTGTTTTTGTTTGTTTTTGTTTGTTTCATTCTCATTAGCCGCCACCATACAAACTAAATCTTGTTGAGCATTTTCTGGTAGCCTACCTTGATGGTTTGTACGACCCAGAGTCGTAGATTGCTGAGTGAGATTGAGCAATGTTGTTTGTGTGTGGTTGGCTGCACTGTTATTAAGTGTTGACGAAGACAACGTACTGTCATTTAATGCCGAGGCTGTCAAATTAGCCGGTAGTATTGCAGACGGTTTCAAAGTCATGCGATTAACGGCTAAATTTTCTTTAGTATCACTGCTGACATGCACCATAACACCGGGTCTCAATGGCCAACGTGGCGGTGATTTGGGTACCTGTGTGCAACGTATACTTAAGGGGGGTGTGGTAACTAAATGTGTTTTTGTGGGCGGTGTTGGTGGGGTTGTTATAGTTACAACAGTTTGTGCTTTAACAGTTGAAGTAGTAGAAGCAAGTGTAGTTATTTCTGTGGTGGTTGTTGTTATTGCTGTTGCTGTTGTTGCCGTTGTTCCTGTATTCGTTGTACTTGTTGTGCTATTTATTATATTGTGTATTTCACTATCAGTTGTATTATTATTATATTTGCTAATGCTACTACCATTACTAGTGCTACATTGTACTTGTGTTACTGCGGTATTAAAATGTTTTGTGAGTATGGGCGTTTTCGTGGGTGTTGTAGTACTAGTTGCAGTTGTTTTTGGTGTTGTTGTTGGCGTTAGTCTTAGCGTATGTATTACGTTGGGTGTAGCTGTCAAGTTGCCCGTATCCTTATATTGATCGGCCACAGCCGGCAGTAACATGTTGCTTATTATGGGCACCTTAAGTGTATCAGGCAGTATAGTATTGGCTGAGAGCACTTGTGGCATGTGAGGTTGATATGATAAGACACTTCAGGTTTTTTTGTTTTTGTTTTTTTTATTGATTTTAATCGTTTATAGATTTTTTCATTTTTATATGATTTTTTCAATGGCAGGTCAATAATGAACGATGTGCAGGATGATATCATTTTAATATTAAAAATAAAAAGTTTTTTTTTTTTTTTTTTTTTTTTTTTGTTTTGCATAAAAAAGCATTTACAACAAGCCACAACATTGTATTAAAATGTTTTAACACATACAACAAACAGGTTACATAAGCCAAAAATGAATATATTTTTTTTAATGTGCAATTGCATTGTACGAGTATTGAAAAAAAAATAATGAAACGAAATAAAAAAGATTTATAAAAATATTTAAAATAAAATTAAATATAAAAATAATGAATAATTTAAAAAAATGTTTCAATAACAAAATTGAATATTTAATTCACTACACAAAGAAGGCCGCAGTGAAAACTTGAAATTTTAAAGCGTGTAATTCCTTTACCAAATAAAATATTTTCAACAATTTTACTGCCAAAAAAAATATATTTTCTTGAAAAATTTTTTTGTTTTTGTTTTCCGGAAATAA
Organism: Ormia ochracea; assembly: GCA_963402855.1. Lineage (NCBI taxonomy): Eukaryota > Metazoa > Arthropoda > Insecta > Diptera > Tachinidae > Ormia > Ormia ochracea. The sequence goes on from OY727106.1 coordinate 23,906,566, forward strand.
TTGAGAAAACTTTATTTTAGTTTTGATGTGAGTAGTATTTTATAAAAAGCTCATTGTGATTAATAATGGTGTGTAAATATTTCTTAGTTTTAACAATTTTACTTTCAAAATATTTTTAAAAAAATTCCCGTGTGCTCGTTTGAGGTTGATATTTCTCAAATCGGTGCCGCCACTCGTACTTCTTATTATTAATTGTTAAGTACTTTTGTAAGTACTTTTTTTACGCTTGTAAATGATGGCTCAATGATTTCTGCCGGTTTAGGTCCCTAAATAACGTTTTACTTTCAATTCCACAGCAATAAGTATTTGCTGTTAAAATAAAATTTAGTAAATTTTATATTCCTTTCGCAAATCGCCAGAGAAATGTATCTCGACTGTGTTATGAATTCTCTTATGGTTTTATATTTATAAAAAAAATAATTATCTGAGATCTCCCGTATACCGCTTAATTACTTTACCCCACATCTTAAGAAGACAATGAATCTTTTTATAACAAGTTGGAGACAACTTTATTGACTGGCTGGAGCTCCGTCACAATTTGTAATTTATTTCGTTTAATGAAATCGTGGCAGTTATCCTTGAACCCTTTACTGTTTGCCAAATGAAACTTTGTTCCTTAAGAGCCCATTGCTTTTGTTATTGATAGAACAAAGAACAGCACTAAACTCTTTGCTCGTATAGTCCATTATCAAGGAAGGCTGCGCTACCTCGCAATGTTGGAAGATTAAACTCAAAGAGCAGCATTTCTTGCTAAACTTGCCTAAAAACGAAGCAATGCATATATGTAGGGGAAATCCCCGAGTAAAAACCATGATGCTTTTCCCAGCTTCCGTAGTTAAAAGGCTCTTAACAAACTATACCACTAATTAACTGATTTTTTTAAAGTATTAATATCAGAAGAGAATTTTCTACTAGCTGTGGTGGTTAGTTAGTTTAGTTAGGCGTTGTTTTGCCTACAGTGGATCTCTTCGCTAAAACCGTTTCACATTGTAACTGGAACTGTTCACAATATACTAAATAGTGTCTGCCTGTTTGGTGAATAATATTTATGGCAGTCACTGTAAGGAGTGCCATTGGTATTGAAAGAAACTCTTGTTTTTAGGGCATTCAAGTGATTGATTATTGAAGTATTCTGCCACGTTATTCATAATAAAATATTTGTAAATTTTCAAATAAAAATCTCTCGGTTTGGCTGCCTACAGCTTGACCACGAAAAATAATTAAATTTGTTAAAGACTCTAATCCTTTAAGTAATTTGTATCGTTATAAAGCCCAACATCGGCTTTAATTAAGCTCATAATAATTCACTTTAAATTCTTTTTTCTTACTGTTAACTCAAGTTAGTTCAGAAGCAGATAATCAGCACAAAAGGATTGCATACTTTACGGCTTTAAAAAATTGCTTCTAACTTTAAAATTTCAAGTTTTCATGCTCTTGATTTTTAGCTTTTACATTAATATTTTTGTTTGCAAATTGTTTAAAATTTTAAAGAAATTATTAAAATTGCTTACCTGTGTGTAGCACTCATTGATACATCAGTACGATCTTAAGGTTTTTTAAAACAAAATTAATAAATTGTTGTTTTCAAGTTTTGTTTTGTGTGTATTTAAGTAAATACGTTTTAGAATGTTAAAATGGTGGTAATGATGTGAGCATACGAAGGATTTAATATGTAGTAAATTTTTTATATAAATTTTTAGCAGTTTGTTTTTGTTGTGTTTTTGATTATTAGAATTTTTTTTTAGTTCATTGACAAGAGCAAAAATGTAAAAAAAAATTGTATAAGAATAAAGTCGAACAAAAATGTTTATTTAGTAATAAAAATTAAATATATATAAACACATAGCGATGGCAATAGAAGTGTGATAAATAAAAGCCGTTTCATGTTTTATGTACACAAACACATACACAGAGGAAGGCAAATTAGTGGTTGATTTAATTAAATAGTTTTTGATAGTGTAGGAGAATGATATAGTTCAATGCAAAAGGGTTTTAGTAAAATGTTTGTTTGTTTTATATATTGTATTTATTTATTTTTATTTGTAAAAGCATTTTCGTATGTTTTTTTTTTATATTTTAATTTTTTATTTTTTGGAACAAAAAAAACGTGTTGATGTGTGTTTCATGTATTTTGTTTTAATTAAAAAAGCATATATTTGTTTATTTATGTTATTTAATTAGTTTTCAAATTCATTTCATTATTTGTTAATTATATTTATTGTTTGTTTATTTGCATTTATTTGTTGTAAGTTTTTTTTTTATGTAGGCATGTGTGAGCGTGTATTTGTATGTAGTTTGTATGGTTTTTTCGTCACAAGCAAATTAAAATTAAATTTTGTTTTTGTTGTTAAAATGCAAATATTTAAAAATATATTTTTGTAAGTTGCCATTTTTATTTGTTGTTGTAATTTTTTATATCGCCGTTGTTAATATCGATGATAATGATATTCATTATTTGATGACAAAAGTTTATCGTTGTTAAAATTTGTTTTTTGGAAAGTGATGATTTTCAACAAAAATTAATTTGATAAGGCCCGTGACACGCAAAAAGCATTATTTTTGTTAACAAAAGTGTTTTAATGATAAATATTTTTTTTTTAATGTACAGTTGCAACATTTATAAGCAGAACATAATAAAAGCATTTGAAAAGAAGAAAAAATATATAATTTTTATACAGTTAATAAATTGTAGAAAATAAATTTTAATTTTATTTTATTTACAATAATTGTTAAAAATATAAATTTAAATTTTTACAAAATAATTGTTGAGACGAGAGCGTAATAATACAGAGAGATAAAAAGAAAGTTAAAGCAGTTTCTGCAATAAAATATTTTTAAGTACGTTTTCTAAATTTATACTTTTAATTTTATATCATCAATTGCCTGATTTTGGATAACTAGAATTATTCTACTCTAGAGGCGTTTAAGTTTGGGCTCTCCCACTGCATGAAGTAAAATGTTGCATATCAAATACGCGAAACTTTTAGTATTTTATTTTATTCATTTTGTGTTACAATATTTTATTCCCCACTAATTGCTGTGATTTAATTCATGTTCTTCTTTAACACTCATTAATTAAAAATAATTGCAATCAATTGAATAGATTGCTTGTTAATTGAGTGACTAAATGCTATTCTTTTTTTTATTTAAAAATTTTGATTATTAACTTCGTAGAAGGAAGAGTTTTATTATTAATTGCTCTTCATTTAATATTGTTGGAATTCGATTATTTACTTACTTTATCAGTGAAATTGAGGTTATGCATTTGCATGTTTCAGCACAATAAATTAGTTCATTTCATTTGTTTTTTTTTTTTTTTTTGTTTATACTTTCCTTTTTAACAACAAAAATATATTTAATATCGTATGGAAATTTGATGCCACAATTGGAAAAAGCCATAAAAATTAAGTGGAAGCCAGACTAAGAGGAGTTATAATTAAGTAAACATTAAAACTGTCATACAAATAAAGTTGAGCCTTCCCTTGATGGACTTATTCTTTGGATGGAACATGCAAGACTTGCTGTGAGAGATGAAGGCACAATTAAATGCAGATAATTGAGGAAGAGGCATTTACTTTTGGCTCGTACTTTACAGAATGTTAATATTTGTTAATTATTGAGAAATTTTCATATTTTTGAAAATGTTATTTAATTCTCTCCAAAGTCTTGCTATTTGAGATGCAGCATTTCAACTTAAATAAAATATAAGTAAATGAAGAAAATACATATAAATTCCACTTAAAATCTAAAGGCAAATATTTGTTATATTTGATTGATCGTGGCATGCCTACTATAATCACATATTTTTTTTAATTTACTCTATTTTAAAAAGCGACTTTATACAAGCCCAAAAAATGAAGTTAAAGTTGCAAAATCTTGAAGGCACTGAAGAGATTGTTACGAATAGTATGCATTGCCTTCTGCAACTCATTACTGGCACTTATGAAATGACAGATTATGTTGTCTTGTAGAAATCTCTTCTCCGATAAGTCTGGTACAGAAATATCGGCGATATGAGGCTTCAGTTTCTTTCGTATTAAACGTGACTTTTAATTATTTTTAAATACTGGTACCAGCTTCTTCTTCTGAATAGCATTAAACAGTAGCGTCCTTTTGATCAAATGAAGCTTTAGTTTTTATAAGATATATATTCTTTGCTTATATTAAAAGTGGAAGAGCAAAAGTTTTAGCATGAAGCTAAGCAGCTTAACTGATGAGTGATATATGAGATACCTGTGATCACTCTAGAGCAATGTTTGTATGATCAAGAGAGGTCGTGGCTCAAATTTGATTAAATCAGTATAATAAATTAAACGCAGTCCCAGCCTTGTCGCTTATAAGCCACATTATTCTTATAATAGAAGAATATATATAATAGAATCTGATTCCATGCATGACAAACTCTTTTGCACCATTACGGTTTATTCATATAAGCAGCATACCGATCATTATATAAACCGCTGAACGTTTTTCAACTAAACTTTGAGAAATTTAAATTAAATTATACAAAATAAATTTTGCCCAAGATTTTTATAATTTTATAAAAACTAAGAATTTTTCTTTTTATATCATTATTTTTACTTAATTTTTTTCCCCCTAATTTTTTATAGTTTTCTATTTTGTATACAGATATATTTTATATGCACTGGAAATCTCAATTAAATTTAAAATTATTTATTCAAAAATATAAATTCAGAAAATATTGGTAGTGGAATATATAGTATATTCGCTGGAATAAATCACTTTTTAATATTGCTTTTTGGCTAACGTATTTTTATTTGTTAATTAATTTATTATTAAATATCCGCCATCTCCCTGCATTATACGCTCCTTTTCACTTATCATTTTCATTCAGTTGGAATAAATATAAATTATTAAAAATACTTTTCATAATGCAAATAATAATTGAATACGTAAATGTAATATGATTATGCTTCTATGCTGTTTCATTTAAATAAATTAAATAAATTTTCATTAGCATTAGTAATTCATTAAAATTTAGTAAGCTTAAAAGAGCTTTACAGGTACTTTCAATAGAGCTGACGGTTGCAGCGGCGGCAAATGCAACAGTTTAAATATTAATAATTTATTTATGAATATGCATTATTCAAAATGAAGGAAATTACAAAAAAAAAAATCGAGAGGTATGGCCTGATAATGGAAGGTATTTCCGTAAAAGGACTTTTTCTTTCAATTTCATAGTGAAGGTAAAGAAATTTAATTTTTTTTTCACCTGCCAAAATTTAATAATTTGAAATTAAATCTGTTTTATTACAAAGTAGGAGAGGAAATTATTTTTGTTTTGGAAATTGGTTTCATTGATTTGACATTGATGGTAACATGCTTTACAAAATATTTATAGAAGCCATGCAAAAGGTCAAAGTTCAATTAAGACTCAAGAACAAATAAACAACAATTCAGTCAAATTGAAAAGTCATGCAGAAGTAAAAGCGAAAACTTTTAAAAAAAAATTTTCTAAAAAAAGTCGTGTGAATTTTTGTTAATTTAAAATTAAACTTGTGTAAACAAAATAAAAATAAAATTTTTAAAAATAAAAAAGAATTTCATGAAGACAATAAAAAGAAATCATATAAATAAAAAAAAAAAAAATTATATAAATAAATATATTGAACTGGTATAACCCTAAACCATTTTATATAAATTTTATTTAATAAAATTAAAGTTATGAATTATTCTGGGCCACAATGGCCGCTTTTAATATATTGCTTGTAAGACCTACTTAATACCGTATACTTACATTTATCCTGACGCCTTCGACGACGACAAATGCAAATAATAATACAACAAATAATAATGACAGCCAAGAGTAGTAGCAAAATACTGGCCACCAAAATGATTAGAGTGGTTTTATCCCAACGCTGCCACCAGCCAAGTTGTTCTAAATAGTTCAAGAAAATAATTCAATCGTATTAGTAAACGTTGGAAATTATCCTTAAATAAAATTGAATATTAAAAAAGCAACACACAAAAGGAATACAAATCAATTGAGAATTTTAAAAATAAATTAAACCGTTTTTTCTCCAGCATGCCAATGATAATCACAAGACAGATGTTATTTGTGGAAGAAAATCTTTTAAATTTTAAATTATAAGTATAAATTGTTGGTATAAATAAAAAAAATTATAATAATAATTAAAGGGATTTTAAGTATCAATGATTTATGTCCATGTATTTTACGCGGGCCTCGTAAATAGTCTGATTTCCGCACAATAGGACAGCTTTATTATATTCGCCGCATAATCTTCGATAGATGTTAAACGAAATGCTTTTGTTCGTCTAAAGTCGTATTTAAGTATTCTATGTGAGAGTTTTGAATTTGTAAAACGGTAATATCGCAAAAAGCTTTAATATCAGTATACTTTTAGGCGACTCAATTGCTCTTCTAAGATCAGTTTTTGCAATGCTTGGCTACAAGCTTAAATTCGTTCTGTCCGAAATTGTTTTTAAGCCCAAATATTTGTGATGCAATTTGATAAGGCTATACTCTATGTTTGGCGAAAAGTTACGAGATGTTTTTGCTGCTATAATTTTTCATTTCCGAAAATGTTCTTGCAACACTTTTCCCCCACTAATTAATTTTTTCAAACTACTGAAGGAATTTCGCAAGCTCAGGCAGAGATCTTCAACTGGCCTAACATCGAGGCATTGCTATGCCTCGTTGTATGTTACATTTTGCTGCCAGTATATCAAATGAAACCAAAATCTTATTTATTTCTCTATATATATTTGCCAATGTCACGCAAAAACATACCTCGCTTTATATATAGAAATCAATTCTTAAGATACTGCCCCCAGCTTGCATATGAATGCCTCAAACAGTAAAAAAATATGAATTTTGGGTTCATGTAAATGCATTAATCGATAAATTGTCGTCCCGACTAAATTATTTCCAGTTTATCGTATCATCACTTTCCGTTAAATATGCCCCTTATTGGTATCCATGAAAACAATGTCTGGACTTTGTCTACTCCATATTTATAAAGGTTGTGTTCAGTCAAAATCTAGTAATATCTTATCTATGGCCAGTCTATCTCCTGCCCATATTTATTGTTTATGAAATCGATGGCAAAAATATACTATGTACATGCCTAACCTAAGTCTAGGTTGTATCCGATCTATATTTTCTTTACGCATAGTCTATTCCTTCTCCATACCCAGTCAAAGTTTAGTAAATATCTTACCACATGTATGTATGTCTGATCGGTGACTAAAATATATTGTGTTTATGTCTAGTCTCTCTGCCTACGTCCAGTCCTTGCCTAATCTGTGCCTAAATCCTCTCTAAGACTAATCTAAGTGTCTAATCTATCCCCAGTTTTTTCAATTCTTGTTTTAGGTCTTGCCCATGTCTACGATATCCTTATGTCTACCACGTAACTAGTTGACAGCTGCCGTATATTCACTCTATGTCTAATTACGTTTCTAGTCTAATCTAATCTATCTCTAGTCTGGCCAATAGTTGGTATACCAGTAGTTCATGTCTACGATTTCTTATCTTAAAGCTAGTCTACCTTACACTACCATACAGTGTTTTTATGTATATCTAATTTGTATCTAATCTATATCTAGTTTACATATATTCTATGTCTAATGTACCCTGGTGTATGTCTAGGATAATAGTGCAGCTTATATATGTTTACAGTGTAGTCAGTAGTGTGCGGTGTGTATATAGCCAACTGTGTAGGATATATTTTGTGTATCTTACGCCTCTTTCCAATTAATGGCTCATATAGTACATGCTTAATCTCTATGCATCTAATATGCATCTAGTCTACGTGTAGTTAATGCCCCGCCTCATTCTAATATTTTGTGAAATCTATGTCTAGTCGATCTCTAGTCCAAATTCTTTTGTAAGTCTAATCCATGTAGAGCCAATGACTAATTTATGTTTATTCTACGCTTAGTGTGTCTGCATTCCATTTCCTGTCTATATTTACTCTACTTGCCGTATATGCTTACACTGTTTCCATCAAAATACTTATTGCACTCAGCGGGTTAGTGCATGTTGTCAAATCGCTTGCTTGCTTTACTTATTTTTTCCAACGAAGTTGCAAAATATTCCTTTTATATTGCCTTTGATTTCCATTGTATTCTATTCATAATAATTCATCAAATTTGACACAACTTTTTGTTCATGATTCATGCCCCTTGAGCTTCTCTTATGCCCAGGAATGCTTTTGCACATGGCGTAGAATGGGAAGTGACATATTTTCCCTTCTAAAATATTTACTGTCAAGTTAAATAAGAAATATTTCAGGGTTGCGCATTTCTTAATATCCATAAAGGGAAAACCGTGATATATATATATTTCTTTTTTGTCCTTTCTACTCAGGTAACATGCATACGAGTATAAACTGTCTAGTCATATTTATAAATTTCCGTCATTTGTTGTATAAAAATGCTGCTAAAAAATTGATATTCTTCCAAAAAAGGTTGGCAGCAGGAGCAGCAGAAGTCAGTGTTTTTAAAGGAAAATAAATAAAATATAATTTTGCATTTCTCTTACGAAATAATTTAATATAAAAATAAAATGTCAGGACTTGGAAAAGGAGAGCCTGGATAAAAAAAAATACGTTAGTTAAGAATGAAACTAAAAAGGATCGTTGGCTAAATGAAAGTAAAAAGACATAATTTTTTGTTTTAGTTAAAATTAAGACAATTTATGAAACAGGTTGTGCTAAGAAATGCATTATTAGTTATCTACTTACTTCTAAGGCGCACTGTAGTTTAATTTTATTTTGGTTCAAGCATTAAGCAATCAATTTGGCATGTTTTCATATTAGCGAAAGCAAATTTAATAAGCAGTTTGGGGAGTGGAAAAAGTAAAGTTATAATTTTTAAATATTTCAGATCGTAACATATGGAAAGAGAAAACATTTAAATACTTAAAACTAAAACTTTTTATACACACTTTAGTTATCATATTAAGCATTACAGAAAAGGAGTTTCATATCGTTATACACCTGCCCTAATAATATTGTCCTCGTCTAGCATAAGTTTACTTGCTGAGTAATCATGGATTAATTATTGGCTACCGCGAAAAAAAATATTCTTTAAAGTGGAACTTTTTGGATTTTGAGGCAGAAGAGACTAAAGAGTTTGCAAGAACTTGTCATTTATCCTGCCACAAAGTATTGTAAATAATTTTAAAAAAGGATTTTTTTTGTGTATTGAGTTGTTGGTTTTTAAGGGGAAAAGCTTTTGTAAATTTGATTTGATATAAATCAACAACATGCTGGGCATTCTTTTAAAATATTTTTTATATTCAAACATTTTACCTTTCCACCAAATGATGAAAAGCGAAGTTGCTGTAAGAAATAGTTAAAAATATTTAAAAAGTTTTTAATGCAGAAGCCGAAACTGAGCCTTTTTTATCAACTAAATTGTAGAGGCCCTCCTTGTGAAGGTTTTACATAAATTTATTAAATTTTAGCTCCTCCATTTATTATTAAATATTTTAAACATAAAATTCAAACATTTCTTTAGTCTGAAATACTTATAATTTTCCCTTTAACCCGCATCACCAAACGCTGGCTAAGAAAAAAAAACCAATCTTTACTCCTCTTGCAAAAGGAAGTGTAACAATACAGTAAAATCAATTTCCCTTTTCCTCTAACAAAAATATAAATAAAATCAGTGCCACTGCCAAACCAAGCAATCATGGTTTAGCTTGAAAAAAATGAGATACATTAAATTTGAAAATGTATAAAAATAGTATGAAAAAATTTACAAAAGAGGAGAATAATAAACTTACAAAATTGGAAATAATTTTTATTATACAGTTTCAATATTTTTTTTCATTTGAAAGGGAGCTTGAAAATCAGCTTCTATAATCCTAATCAAGAAGTGAATGTGAGGGAAACGGAATTGGAGGCGAGTGGTTGGCAAGAGGAAAATACAAAAAGGCAAAACTCGCGGTTAGAATTTACTCGGCACGTACTGTTGCTCTTGCAAAGTCATGGTGGTTTTTGATAACAATTGTTTCGAATCTTGTTGCTGTTTCCGTTTGACGCCTTCCAATACATCCTTTACAACAGCACGAACTCACACACATACTGGCACTTTCTGAGAGCGAAATGAAATATTTTTGCCAGGAAACTGGCCAAAAACCAACAATAGCAATAACAGCAATAACCAAACATTTTTCCTCCGCTAACACAAGTCTTACAAACACTCGAGTTTACACTCAGTCATACGCACACACAAACACACACCCACCCTCACACACACTCAGTGGCACGCCTTAACGTTGTATTGAATTGAAGTATGGTCGTTGCAAATATTGACAGTAATCAGCTTCCGTTTATTCGTTTTATCACAGATAGAGCTGGAATTACTTCTTTTATGTATGTGTGCATGCATGTTTGCCAGCATGTCTGTATGTGTGCTTACTTGAATGTGATTGTTGAATTAAAATTTTGTTTCGGCACTGACATCTTTCTATTACGTTATTTTCCTTTTTCCTTTTTGTCTATTTTCGTACTATTTCAACTTGATTGTGGTTGCTTCATCGCGTTTTTCTGGTTCAAGAATTCGGTGCGTTTTATTATTTTTTGTTTTTCGTCAGATGAAAAATTTCCCAAAACCTTTTTATGCCGCTGCTATTGTTCTTGTTCATGATCAATATTAATATGGTTTTGTTTATTCCTGGAATTGGTATTATTTGAATTTATTCTACCTTGTCCAAAAAAAAAAAAAAAAAACAACTAAGCTGATTAAGTAGCGAATAAAAAATAGTTAACACAAGGTCTTTTTCCTGTTGGCAATTTAAGTTTAGTCCAATAGATTTTTGGAAGGAAAATAAATGTCTTCTTTCAACAGCTCTGCATATATTCAAAGTTCAGACTAAAACCATTCTAAAGTAAGCAAACTGCTTATGTATGCAAATAATTATTTCTTAAAACGTAAAGCATTCAAATAAATTTTCAGCTCATTATTAAAATTAAACATGTTGTAAATAAAGTTGCAAGTTGCAGTTGTGAAATGTTTTCTGAAGTCTGCAATTCCGTATAGAATTGTATAAACGCAACTCATCGCCACTATCAGCAGATTACAAATACCAGTTCGAACTGTCCTCAATACATCTGTCAGCAGCACAATCCTAACCAATAGAAGATATCTATTGGCAGTACGAGATGACCTAAACACATATTACGAGTAATGTCCTCCAGACATCTATTGCCAGCACACTGTGTCTCAGATGCATATATTTACGGTCTATACATGTCTATATAGAGCTCATGCTATATCAAATAAATCTTTTACTAGCTGAACTATCTGCACAAACTTGAACTAACCCTGCACCTCTAACTTATGCTTTGGAAAAGTCTTCTTTCATCATGTGGAATATACCTTTCCCTCAGTCCATGATCGTCAGCATAGTACATTCATATGTAATACGTATTGCTTCAGCAGTACCAGATGTACTCGTAACACAATTTCACTTTACGACATTTAATTCTAACTTATGATTTTCTAAAGAGATCTGTTAGTAGTTTAAATAATCATAGAAACTTCCATTTTTTGCTAAACTCTCTCTAAAGATATGCTGTCTCTAGCCACTAATTGCTAGCTCCATCTGTCCTACAGACACGTTTCGCTAGCATAATTTATAGTATGTTGTTGCTAGCAGGAATCTACAAGTATGCAAAATACATCAAAATAACATTAAATCTGTTCTAAAGAAATCTTAAAACCTACTCAAACTGTCCAGAGGATATTCTATCGCGAGCTCAAACTGTTCCAACAATGTTCCATCTCCACCTCAATCTGTCTTAACGATGTTCCGTTGCCAGCTCACACTTCCTAAATGACGTTCTATCGCCAGCTCAATCTGTCCTAACAATATTCTGTTGTCAGATCAATCTATTCTAACGATATTCCAATGCCGCCTTACTCTTCCCAAACGACGTTTTATCGCCAGTCCTATCGATATCCTATCTCCAGCACAATGTGGATCAACAATATTCTATCGCCAGCTTAATCTGTCCCATCGATATTCTAGCGCCAGCTCAATCTTCTCAAATTACGTCTTATCGCAAGTCCTATCGATACCCTATCGCAGGCTGAATGTATATCAAAAACGTTCTATGACCATCTCAATCTGTTCATTTTTCCTTAAAGACATCCTATCGCGCAGATCAATTCAGGCATCTACCAGCATTTTTAGCCAGCTCTCCCTATACGGAGATACCTTTCGTCAAATCGATACGTGCTAAAGACACACAGCACCTTTAAATACTTCTGATGCCATGGCAATACGTTTTTGCTATACTATATACCGATTTTAAGGTACATTTCGACGTTCACCATTTTTCTCTTATTCCGAAGAAGTTGAACATTTTTAACCTCCTTTTAGTTTCCAAGCCAAATCATCATTCTCCTGGTTTAAAGGAAATGGTACTAAAAGCTACTAAAGCGATTTAATTCTTCTTTCTTATTGTTTGTGTTTATTTTCATCACTTAAAAGGCCATTCATCACTTAATATCAATTTAAGTTTTATTACTTCTCTCTGAAAGCTTTCTAGATCTATAAAAAAAATATATAAATACTCATACGTGGAAAGAAGACGAGATGTAGAATTTTAAAAGGCTTTTTTTACATTAAACTTCTCACTTTATAGTGACATAGCCAAGCACACACACACACACACACATGCACACCTTTAAAATCCATTTAAGCAGATAATCAATGCACTTTTTATCATCTTAAACTATTTCAACTGCACCGGATACATTGGACTACTTTCAACTGTCACTGCAACTGCAATTGTTCTACTTCTACCGCCATTACTATTGTAATGCATTCCTTCCATAAAAATATACTGGTACGATGACTATTTTATAAACTTGTACTTACCGGCAACTTCAATTTCACAGAATGTGCCAATACCTGCTGTATTATTGGCCACACAGCGATAAGTACGTGCAATTGCATAATCTTCTTTCAATTCATAATAGCTTTTATCCTTGAATGTTTTATGGTCACCATTGCCCAGCCATTCGACAGTTTCATTTTCAGCCTTAATTGACCATGAAAAATCGGCCTGTAAATAAACAGTTGTGAGCAGGTAAATGCCAGTAATATAAAAAAATAAAACTTAATGCACAGTAAAATATTTGAAAGGTAAAAACGAATAAAAAGGACATGAAACAGGATACAAAATTAACATTTGAAACAATTGGAAGTAAAATTAAGTACGAATAGAAGGTTTTTCTTTTTTATTTTGAAACTTGTCAATAATCTAGTTTATTGCAATAAGAGTACTTGTTTTCACTACCAGTGAGTGAGTGATTTGTGTAAACAAATTAAAGGATAATATTGTATACTTAATTAAAACCATCAAGGATGCTGGCAAAATTTATGTTATAAAATTTTATATTCGTCCAAGTTTTTTGATTATTCTACTAACAAAAGTATGCCGTCGAGGCGGTACGACCGGAAGTTTATTCAACACCGCTTGTGAGGAACCAGTAGTAGATGTTGTGGCTTATTTTACGAGGGAAATATTTATATTGCAAAAGCTCAATGATTTGCTCTCTGTGGAAGCAGTGAAAGCATTTTTATTTTTTTATTTTCTTTTCCTTATACTCCAAGATTAGGATGGATGGTATTTCCCAGCGGCACCCTGCCAGCTATTTCACGCACTAGCAGGATAGACTGCTAAAAATATCATAATTCACAAAAAGGACCTCCTTGATACATTTAAAATGATTAGCGAACCTTGGCTAATCGCACTTTCTGTTCTATTCTTGAACAGATAGAACATTGGAAATCAAAGTAAATTTATTTAAAAAGATGCTTTCATCACTACAGGATTGTAGGGATCATAATAATTGGGCTGTAACGTACAGATTATTAATGCTTCACATCTTCTGCGAAGTGAAGAGCGGTATGATACTTTCAGTAATTTTCAGCAATAGGAGGCTGCCTTCCTTGCGATTTATGCAAAGATTAAGCTTCTTCAACAGATATTAAATATCATTTGCTTTCTTCGCAATAATGATTCATTCATATTTATGGCACGTATTTCTTTTCTTCCTCTTCTTCTGGTTTTTTTTGTGCTGTAATTCCTTTGAATGTTATGTAAAATGTTATAACTGCTACTTCAATTACTTTTTACTCAAGAAATAATATTACAGTAATAATTTAAAAGCTGGAAAAAGAAACACTGTTGGGGAACGTGCTAAAATATTTGATGCCATTTATGAGAGTTCAGCAAACTAATCCGTCATACATGAACAAATAAATATTTTTAGAAAAAATGTTGAATTTACTGTGTATTATTTGAAATTGCTGAACAGGAAAAATATTCTGCTGAGCTGAGACTTCCTTTAAGAGTAAAGCAATATCAATAAAAAGGACTTTATTGGATAAAAGTCCTTATGGCATTAGTATTTAAATATAATTGCGGTTAATTTGTTACTACAGCTGGCGTGTCCAAGCGTAATTTGGAAAGCCTTTGCTGTTATATTTTGCCAAAAACTCCTTCAAGTTATTGACGATGTAGCAAACATTCAAATGGGGTTAAATCACACTATTTTGGTGACTAAATAATTGAACTCTGATTAAAAATTTCTTTAAGTAAATTAATTGTAGTGAGCGCTGTGTGGCATATGGCTTCGTCTTGTAATTCCCTCATGTCACCAGGATTAATTTAAGCTTATTTAGATGCGAGAAAATATCTATTCATGCCTCCATTATGGTTAGCAATGGCAGCAATATGAGGGCCATTATGATTTTTGAAGGTCACGTCCACAAAGCAAACTACAAGTAATTTTTTGTTACGATTAATGCTTAAGGATTTGCTGCACTTCAAATGCAATAAATTCAACTTATCAATATCAATACCAGTTTGTGCTTCAGCCCATAGCCAAACGCTGTTCTGTTTGGTGTCAAACTAATCTGAACGAAAGGACATCATATTTACATTTAGTTGGAAAGCTTTGCAAACCACCGTAAACTTGCTTTAAAACAATCTATAGTTATTTTGCTTAAGAGGATAAAAAATTTACTATAAACGTGCACTGGCATCCTTAATATTCTTCATTTGTTTCAAGAGCCATTTTTTTTTTTTTTAGGTTGATGAAGTCTAACGCAGGTGTATAATTTGGAAGACATTGGCTTTTAATGAAATAGAAAGAAACATTTGAAAGTTGTCGCGTGCGTATGAGTAACATTAATTGCTCTCGCTGAAATAAAATTACTCATACGCAGGCGGTTTTAATATTAATCGCTTCCGAACACATCACATAATATTAATAAATTCATAAGATAAAATTAATTAAATTAAAAATAAAAAAAATATATGAAATATCATAAATTTATGATATAGAACTGAAGCACTGGGCGTATGAAAAATATTAGAGCACTGTAATGACGCCCGCAGCTTCTGAACTTTCAGATTTTATACTTTAATCCAGATATTTTCATTTTTTTTAACAAAAACAAAAATCGTTTTTTTCATTATTTATTATTTACACAAACACAATTCTGTTCGTGTGGGGCATTTAAATTTTGAGCAGAGTGGCATCTCTAATATTTCAGCTTTACACTGGAAAATTCACATCTGCTACAATCGAATTTCTATACTTTAAAATCTATAAAATTCAAAAGAGCATGCAATTTAAAATTCCTTAATGGCCTGCCAGTAATATTATCCTTTTCTCTTTTTTGTAATGATTCCTTTCTAGATTTGATGTTTTTGTCATTACAGTGACATAAAAAATACAGAATAATTTTAACAAAACAAAACAACTGATAATTTAACCGCACTAAACCTCTAACAAGTAGTACTCAGTAGTGGCCAGTTCGCACCCATCCAAAATTATTTATTGCAATATATGTAATTTTAAACTAAGAACTAAATTTAATTTTTAAAACATTTAAATTAACTGCAAGCTATTAAATTTATTAGCTTTTAGCACAAAAGTTAAAAGAATATAGTTTTATATTGAGTTTTGTTTTCTAGTTGCACATAATTTGTTTTTGCAAATTTTCTGACATGGAACTGCTGCACTTAAACCTCTTAACTCAGAACCAAAAATGGAATGCCTTCAAATAAAGACTTTTTACTTGCCAAAAAAGGATACATCCTTTTGAGAACGCATATTACATGTAGCAGTAGCAGAGTTGTAAAAAAGTATTTTTATATAAAAATTAATAAAATAAAATTGATAAAAAACTGTGTACACAATTTATCCTTCTTTAAATTCAAAAATTCATCTCGTGTTTTAAAGCAAATCTGCGGCAGCTTTACTCATATGCAATTCCCCATATGCCACATTACACTGCATGCTCTCCTCTGCTCCTAGCAAATACGTGTAAACACATACGAGTTCACATATTTTTTAAACTTTCTATCCACTTAACAGGTGCTATTTGTAATCTTTATAGACACTGCATACAGTCTTGCTGGCAGGTGGAGTCAAAGTGCAGCAGCAGTAGTAGTTACACCTGCTGGTTTTAATCTCAGCATTGCAAGGAAGAAATATGCAAAAAGGTTAAGAGAAAGAAAAATTGCAAGGTTTACACTATTCATACGGCGATAACAAATGATAAACGACATGTTACCATTCTGCCATTGCAGTGTCTGTCTGTTTGCTTCTCTGGTTTTATTCAAATGCAAAGCATACGTATTTATATGCGTTTTTTATTTCTATTTTCTGTTTTTATTTTGATATTGTTTTGTTGCACAAAAAAAAAATATATATATATTTTTGAAGTTGTTTATTTAAATTTATTTAATTTTTTTTTGTTTGGTTTGCATTGCGTGTACGATTTTTTATCCTCAACTTCATTTTCATCCTCTATTTATTTAAAGTTTTATATAATAGTTTGGTTTTTTTAAATAATTTTTTTATGTGCACAACTTACCTCTTCTGGATTGCCGTATGCTGTACAAATTAATGTATCCTTATCCTCAATCTCTTGTCTTTCTATTTCACAGCGGGGTTTAACTGCAAGTGTTGGGGAGAAAAAGTTAATTCATTAAAAAAATAGTTTTGCAACACAGAAGCTGCAAATGTTGTTTCACTCTTTCCACAATAAATAAAAAATAAAATTGTTTTCGTTTAAAAAAATTATTTAATTCTGACACGGCTGACAAGCTATTTATTATATCTTGACATAAAACATAAACTCCAATTAAGTTTAATTTATTATTTTTTTTCAATTCATTTTAAATTCACAAACTAAATTTTGCAATTTTTCATACTCTGCCAGATACAATTTGAACTGCAGCGATTAAACATAAAAATATATTTTATTGATTTTAAAAGCAAAAGAGTTTAAAGATTAATGATAAGAAAGTATTTCTCAACTACAATGGACTCAAGTAGTCTTCTTCTATTCTTTTTTCTGTACCTGTGGAAAGTAAAGGTACTAAAAAAGTAACATTTTCAGAAAGTACAGGGTTTCCGCCAACAAGGTATATCCTTTGGTTTGCTTTTAATATCTGATTAAATAAAAGATGATCGATTGATGATAGAATATATTTGCTACGTTTTTCTACCACTTGCAAATTATATTCGAAAAAAAAATATTTTCCGCCAATAGTATACTGTAGTAAACCAAAAGAGTACACAAAAAAAGAGAAGAAAACAAGAAAAAGTACCAAATTTTCTGGCTGCAGTCACAACATTTTATGCTCTCTATCAATCATTTATTCTTTTAGATAATTGAGGCAAATAAGTTGTGAATTCTAACCTACAAGGACTTCGTAGTACAGTCAGAAATCGGCTTGCTGGTGTATATTTTTTATATCCTCGGCGAGGGGAATAAAATGTCCCTCCACTTATTTATTTGTAGATCTCGAGTACTTCATATCACACTTTGGAAATGCATTTAAAAATTGCAAGTAAAAGCTGGAGCTACAAATGGCGAGTCACCTTTTAAAAGGACTCACTGTGCGAGACATTAATTAGGTCCTGTGTGAAATATTTCAAGCGATTTTAGTACCTAACAATTTCCAGCCTGTTTTGTTCTTATGAATGTTGCAAGAGTTTCTCGCAATGAAAAGAATTTTAAAATTCGCTTCACCCAACATGTTGTCAGCAGAATCCTTTAGCAAAACGAATGCCATTTCAAAATGACTTTATATCTATTCTGTATCATCAGTAGGCAGACTTTCGTATCGTTTAAACTCGCATTTGGTTGTAGTCACTACACTTTCCTACTGATAAGGATTAAATATTAAAAGCTTCTCTCAATAAACAGTACAAGAAAAAAAATTTCATATATTATTTATTAAAAATCCTACTCATAATCATTACAATCAGCACCAAATGTTACACAACAACAGGTTCATATACAATTTTCCTCAGATAAATGTAAAAGAGTCCAATAAAAAGAAACCGGAAGAAGGACATAATCAAAAATTAAACAGAAAATATTCTTTTTTTTTATATATAATGTAGCAATAAACTAAGTGATTGCACACACATGACAACGAAAGGCCGCAGGATAATAAAAAAAATTACACCCTTCTCCAAATTACAATATTTTTTCGTACAACATTTTCTTTTTAATAATAACAATACTCGTACTTACATTGAACATCAATAAATATTTCGGCTGTACTGATTCCATGTTTATTAAAAGCCACACAAGTGTAACGACCGGTATCGTTGCGCATCATGGGCGTATTTATTATCAAGGCATTGCCACGTATTACGGTTTTATTATTGAAACGCCATTCATAAGTGGGTTCTGAAAGGAAAGGGAAAAGGCCATAAGCACAATAAGCTTTGCAAAGGAAAAAATCTATGAAGACATTTTAACAATAATCATAAATGAAAAGTTGTTCAGGCAGGAAGAGTACAACTTTTGATAAGTTTTAATATAAAAAATTTAATAAAATCATTTCAAGCTTAACGTTTTTTGCTGAAAAGTAAACTTCTTGTGCGGATTTTTGAGTTTGAAAGTAAGTTAAGTATAGCGCTCGCTTCGTTTACCGTAGACTAAGCAAGTGTAACGAAATTAGGCGAGCACTAACTAAACCAATGATCGGCTGTATTCTCACAAATCGATAAACATTTAGATAAAACTATAAGAAAGAAAAGAAAGCTTTGAAAGCTTTCAATTTGTTTAAAATCTCATTTCTATTTCCATCCCGTACATGTTTTATTTTCTACTAAAACACATATTCACTTGGACAAACATTAAAGCTCTTAAAGGCGTATCGCTTAAAACAAAATTATTTACACCATATAGCTTTTAAAAAACTGTCAATCTGTTTAAAGAGATATTTTTATTATTTTTGGTTTTTTAGTGGAAAACCTTTTCGCTGAAAATTTCAAAATATGAGCTTTATGTTAAGGATCTACGTTAGATATGAAAGCGTTATTCATTTTGCAAAATTGGAAAACATTTTTAATATACTCCATTTATGTTTTTCTACGAAAGCTATCTTATAAAGCTTCTAAAGTTAATAAACTTATTTTTCTTTTCCACAAAGCTTTAACAAGAGCAGATTGGCCATGACTTATAAATCCTTTAATCCAAATTTAAATAGAATGCTTCACTTATTTCTGAAACAAATTTAAGAGCTTTTATAACTTATATAATAATTTTCGAAACATTAGATCTTTCAAAAATCTTTTCTATTTTCGTTTTGAGGAAGTTATTAATGCAAATTGTCTAAAAAATATGGAGAATAAACATAAATATAGTTTTTATAGCAGATATAAAGATTATTTTTATACAAATAAAAAGAAAAATAAAAGCTTTTGTTTCCAAAGCTTTTGTTTGAAAATTTCACTAAGAACTTATTATCTTATCTTATCAGCGAGACTGAAACTATGAGAAGGTTTTAAGCTTGCTGGAGAGCTTGTATAATTTCCAAAATTGAAAAATTAAAATTAATATTAAAAATGTGGAAGAACTTAGTAAAATATTCTATTTTTAAATAAACTTTATAATTTTTTTTATATTAAAAGCTTTCCATTAATTAAAATAAATCCAAAAGGGTCTTTCGACGGAATTAGAATAAATATTTTTTCTAAATAGTAAGATAAAATATAAATAAATTTCACTTAATAACACATTTGGTTTTTTTTAATGCATTATATAAAGCTGGGAGCTTTTAAAAAGCTTGGATGGGCCTTTAATTAGATTATATTAGAACCCTGCATAAATTTAGTCCAGTTTTATCAAAGCCATTGAATAATATCACCGCAAAATAATATATGAAATCTTTTACTGAAACCAAACAAGTATCACAAAGAACGCAAAGAAAAAACGTATCCTCTTACCCGGATTAGCTCTTGATTTGCATATGACACGTCCTGGTATTGTTTCCTCCTGTACGTAAACAATTTCTTCTGATACTGTTGTATTATCGGGTGCATCTGTCACATGAAATGAAAGACAATACAATATTTTTTATTTTGCTTATTCACATAACACGTAAAAATTTTATTTTTATAAAATAAGCGAAAGGTTTCCATACTACAAGCGACACACTCGCTGCACATGTATGCCAGGGATTTGTAAATACACATTTTTAGCAGGAAAAAAGTTAATCTTGATATTTTCCTTTTATTTTTATATCTGTTTTTTTAAAGCTGAAAAGGGATGCGGAGACAAAGCGAGAAAAAAACTTACATTGAATACTGAAATAAGTGGCACTTTTAATACCCGGACCCACTGTGTTGCCTGTAGATACGCATGTATAATTGGCATTATCTCCCTCAATGTCAAATTTGTTATTTGGCCAATTGGACATATTGAAATGCTATAAAGGGCAGGAAAAGAATTTATAGATTATAAAAAAGGTTATTAAACAAACGTATGAGAAAAGTTCGTAAAAAAGCTATGAAAATATTTATGAAGAGTTGAAAGCTTTAAAATTTATACAAATTCTTGTTCTTCTATCCCCATAAGTGAATCTAATTAAAAATTGAATTAAAGATATACTGATTACTTTTGTCTCATAAGAGCATTGAAAATTTTGCAACATGTGAATTGCTTTAGTTGAGCTTAAACGGAGGCCCTGCTTTAAGTCTCTTACTTGTAAAAAGTTAAATATAATACAAAGTAGTAATTTTTGCAAGCGATATAACAGGAAAAGGTGGCTCATCCATTTTCTCCACTTGTGCAAATTAATTAGTTATATTACAGTCGACACATTTATTTTCTAGGGAGGAATCTAACCTGCGGCCTCCTGTTTACTACGCCGTTCTTTATCCATTCGCCTACGCATACACACTACATTTTAAAATACAATTGGCTCAAAATGAAAGCTTTCGTTAAAACAATTTAATTTCAGTTGAAAATCTGAGTTGCATATGTAAGTGATCAGAGCTTAATTTTCTAAACTTTTCCCTTAAAAGCTTAAATTTTATCAAATATTTAATTTTCCTTTCATTTTTTATAAAGAAATGTTTTGATGTTTTTTTATTATTATTTAATATTTTCTTAGTAATTGTTTTTAGAAGTTTGTAAAAGAAAATTCTCGTTTATTTTTTTTTTAGAAAAAAAACCTTCTCTTAATTCTTAAAAAAAAAATCTGTGAGATAAGAAAAATGATAATTTCCCTAAATTTGTGATATGTAAATCCAGTTGTAGTTTAAGTTTGTATGCTAAAGCTTTTTTTTCTTAACTTTTGTTTTCAAAGAGCTTTATATTCATTTCTTTATGTTAAAGCTTTCTTTTCGGAAATCTTTACATTAAAATATAATTTTATTTCATAAATTTCATTTGAACTGTTTATTTCCTAATATTTTTTGTAATATATATTTTATTAAGTTTCTTTTATTCACTTCCGCAAGTGCACAAATAAGTTAGCTAGAAGAAGCTCATTATGAGCAGAAAACTCTGAGAGCTTCTTCCAAAAGGAGTACTCCCCTTTCAAGAAGAGTACTGTTTTGTATTTGCCAATTTTTACAATATGCATGGTTATATCAGGGGGTTATATTCAAGGCTGATTACATCCCTGATCAGAGCTGTATACATATCAGTTCACGGAGCTTTTGTGGCCTCGCCAATCCCATCAACATTTTGCAAAAATTTGAAGAAAATTGTTTTTTATTGTCTATAAAAATTAATATAAATTCCTCAAAAGCTTTCTATTTCATTAAAATATAATTTATTAAGTTTCAAGTTTATTTGTTAGTAAATTAATATTAAATTCGGTATGGAATTTATTAAAAAAAACGACGCTCCGCATTCAGTGCTTTAATTTTTAAATTTATATTTGCCATTGCTTTGAACATTTGCAAGCTTTAATTAAACTTTTAATAACTTTGATTATAAATGGAATTTCTTTTAAAGAAAAATACGTTATTCATTTGCTTTATGAAATTTATGAAATGAGTTCTCAAAAAGCTTCAGTTTTAAAATTTACCATATTGCAGATTTTATTATTATAAAAACTTTAAGCTTTTGCATATGTGATAATTATGCTTAGTGAGCATAATACAGAACTTCGAAAAAAAGTTCAAAAAAACTCTCTCTATTAAAAAGTTTTAATTTTAAAACTTCTCAAAAAGCTTAAATACGGCATCTCTGCTGACAAATTAGAATAGTGTGATTTAAAAATTTCATATTTTTACGACAAGCAAAAGTCTGAGAAAGTTTCCTAAAATGATAAGTGAGATCAGCAAAGAAAAAATTGCGTGTATCATTCTGCATGATAGTGCGGGACCAGCAATGCCATTTTAAAATAGGATGAATGCTACGACTGTGTAGGATAGTGAAACATGACTTTTAATAATATCTGTTTGGCATCATAAGTGATTACAGTCGTGTTCAAAAGTATATATTGATGTACATTTACAACTTCTACCGTCACCTCTCTGACTCCTCAAGCACTAACAGTTGCTGTTTGTATAATTTGACTTGCCTTAAAGAGTTGCGGAAAATATATTTTTAAATTTAAAAAGCTTTATATTTTCTTTAAGCTTTTGATATATCTTTTCTTTTAAGCCTTATCTCTTGTAACCTATTTTATTTAAAAGTTAAGTAAATAAATTTACTATTGAAAAATTAATATAAAAATTAATTTGAGTCCTTTTAGCTTGATTGCTCTGTGCACTTTTTCTTGAATGCTTTTTTTCCTATTTGAGCGCTCTGAGGTATGGAAAATAAAATTTCACTAAACTGCACTCTATTAAAGAATGTGCTTTGCTTAGTAACTTAATATCAATTAAAGGGTATTGTCACCTCTGGTTTGCGTTAAACTAATTAATTGTTGGAATTAATTGAAAGCTTTTGATTTTATTATGAAAAGCAATTAATGAACACTTTCGAAAGTTCTGTGCATTTTTTTTAAACACTCTTGAAATACTTTCTTCTGTCTACTTTATTATTCCTTCCTTTGTATGATTTGCAATAAGAATTTATTATTTTAATTAATCTCAATTGCTATTGAAAATTAAATGCTAAATGAGCTTTTCAGGCTCACGCCTTTGTGCCCACCCCCTTTTAATTAAATGAGAAGTCTCTGCCTTTTTTCTAATTTACGATTTTCTTTGTAATGGAGAAATTGTGAAAACTCTAAATATTGTTTTTGTTGTGTGTGATTGTGATCTCGTGTGTTACTTACCAGCACGGATAGCATACTTTCAAAATCGCCCGTTGCCGGCGATGCGTCCATGTATTTGTCTTTGACAAAGTAACGTGTATCATTTTTTTCAATAGGAACGCCGTCCTTCAGCCATGAAATCTCACAGCGTGGCACACACTCAATGCGACATGTCAGATTGGCATTGCGTGACGTATGCAATACACCGGTGTACGGTGACAAATTTTTAATGAAAAATGGCGGTGCATGTACTTCCAAATTGACTGTGGCCATGACACCTTTGCCGCCCTCGTTGAATGCATAGCACGAGTAGTTGGTGCGGCTGTCCAGCCCCACCGGCTCGACCGTCCAATCTTTAGTCACAATATCCTGCAGAGGTCCGCGGCCACCACGCAGCCAACGGTATCTAGGTAAAGGCATTACGGTACGTGAATGAAAGGAAAATTTTCCCATTTTACGGTAAAAGGAAAGGGTGGCGGTGGGAGGTGATGATGGTGATGGCGATGATAATGACGATGACGATAATGATGATGGTGATGATGGTGATGATGGTGAGGATGATGAGTTTGATGCGGCGGATTTTCGGTTTTCGTTGTTGTAGTTGTTTTTGTTGTTGGTGGCAGCATCATTATTATTAATATTATCGTGGTTTCCATTTCCAAATCCGTGTTTAGTTGGCGTATCGGTAAGCAATGTTAAGATTTGTGATTTTGGTGAAAATGTGGTCAATGTGAGTAGTGTGCAAAGGGAATTGTTTGTTAAATCAATTAATGCATGCGTTTCTTTATGCACATGTATTGGTTCAACATGAGGATTTACTTTATGCTCATATACAGCAGCAACATGATTATTATTATGTTGCCTCTGCTGACCATGATCATGTCCAAAGCCATCGTCACTCACATCACCGTCATCAGGCACAGAAGCAGCATTGCCGTTGTCATCATCGTCGTCACTGTTCTTGCCGTTTTTATTAAAGGAATTTAGCATTTGACGATGATGAGCATGATATTGATTTCTATTGTGTTTGTCCTGATGCGGATAATGTGAATGTTGATGGTTATAATGATGGCGGTAGTAGTGCTCATATATTTCTACTTGTTGTAATTGTTGTTTTTGAAAGTGTTCACCAATTAAAGCTTCATAAGCTTCTTCAATTTCAGAAGCAGTTAAAGCTTGAATCGTATAAAAATGAATTTGTGGCATGGACGATGGTGGTGTTGGCAATAAAGGAGCTGATGGTAATGACGATGACTGTGCTTTGTAGCTGAATGAATTCGATTTTGTTACCGTTGATGAATATTGTGTTTGTGTTTTTCGATATTGTAAATAATTTCTCGTTAAAGGAATTTGTGTATGATTATTATTATTATTACTGGTTGTTTCTTGTACAAACCTATTCGATTCAGGATAACCAGGATCGTCTACGGCACACGAAAATGTTACACTTTTCTTTTTAACAGCAATCAGTGGAAAGTGTGTTAGTGTGGCTGGGCCAGGCTCATAATGTACCTGTAGAAAATCCATAAAGAAATTGTTAAACTCTTTACAGTAATCAACTACCAACTCACATTATAATAAGATAATTCATAACAAACACTACAAGAAACCTTAAAAAAAATAAGTGCCGCATGGCTGGCCATGTGCGCCATATCGGCAAGCAAAGTACACAGTATACATAAGATCTCTCGGTGTATCTACTTCTTTTGTGAACGGAAAAAGCGGGTCTAGGACTGAGTCGGAATTTTCGAGCCTTTATATAAAATTGAATTGCAACAGATTTCAAAGGTCTCGATTAATAAGCAAGAGGACATTAGAATTGTTCACAGGACTTTGTGGTCTTCGACACTATATATTGATTTTTTTTTTGGTATCGGTCTATGAAGACTCGGTGAATTCACACTGCATAAAAAATATTCCTCAAATGCAACCTTTTTAGATATTTTATTTTTGAGAAGGAAATGCTTATGGAGTGTGGCTTATGAATATAAAAGCTCAGCCGATAATAGCAGTGATAACAGTTAGAGAAATTTATAGATTTTTTTTATTATAGGTGGCGGATCCCAATCTTCTTCATAAGATATTATTTACAACGCAATGTCGCATATCAACTGTGTTTAATAAAATTTATATTTCAAGTCATTTAAGAAATCTTTTTCATTTGTTGCAATGTCTCTACTTACTAATAATTCCTTATCTTCGCTGCGTGGTCCCCAGCCAGCTGCATTATAACCCTCACAGGAATAATTATAGAAAAAGCCACGCCCAATGCTTTCCAAAAGCAATTTGCTCGGATCAATGTGACACAAATCCTCCTGCAATACGAAATAAATGAAAGCTTTAACTGCAAGTAACTGATTTGCGTTTAATGGGTTATGAAGAAAAAAAAAAAGAATGGAAAATGAAAGGAACATACTCTTGTCTCTTCACAATCTGGCAGTTCCTTGAGCAGTGTAGCGTTGGCATACCAACGAACTTTGGTTAAAACAGCTGGATTGGCTTCCAAAATATTACAAAACAAAGTCACATTCGATTCGTCACTTTCTCTGACAGGACCCTCGGGTATCATCAGAACTTCAACAACTGGCACAACTGTTGTATTAAAAAAAAAAAAAAAAAAAAAAATATATCAATTTTAGAGTTTATTCTGCTGATTGCGAGCATCAGCAACTTACATTGCACGTCCAAATCAATTTGTTGTTCGGAAACACCTTTACCAATACTATTTGACAATTGGCAAGTATAATTGCCAATGTCTCGCTTATCCGTCGCACGTATAACCAAAGCCACATTCTCCGAATTGCCACCCTCATAGCGCTGAGTGTCATTAACATTGACCACGTCGCCATTGCGATACCTAAAATGTACAAACAGATAACGAAAATCCATTAAGGTAAATAAAATAGTCTCCTTTATCCAATATTTTCATGCCACTGAGCAAATATCAATAATAAGTTAACAATTTTTATTGCATACTTTTGGGTGAATAATTTTCTTTATGAACACATTTGTTGCATACTTTGTATAGTATGTGCACGTGTGTGTGTGTGTGTGTGTGTGTGTGTGTTGGTGAGTATGCAAATTAACACAGTTGTTTACTACTTTTGCAATGACGCCTTTGTTTGCCGACTTTTTCAATTACATTTTTTAAATTTTTTATTTATTTTCTGTTGCGATACCTGAACGCAAGCGAAAATTTTTAATTTAAATTCTTTAATAAAACTACAAATAAACTGAAGAAAATACCTTATAAATAAATAAAGAACTTCAAAAATAAGTGATGGTCGGGGGAAAGATGTACAGATAGTGAAATTAAGCATTTTTTTCAAACCAGAAAACCTCAAATTTATATGTGTATATGTATGTGTATGAGTGTGGATTTGTAAAATGTATGCAAACGGAAGGATGCAAACTTCCTTTGGTTTGCAATTGTTTTCCGTACAATTCCCAGTAGCAACGCTAGCAACGCTAGCAACTCTGTTCAGTTGCAGCAGAAAACCAGCAATGAATTACAATGCAAATTGTAAAATAATTAAAAAAAAAAAAAAAAATACGCACACACAAAGTCATGCCACACCAACGTTATAATTTTAACCTTTGAAGTCGGGCTGCGAAAAGTACAGCATATTTTTTGTGGCATACTTATAGGCACCTGCCATATGTACAATATGTTTATTTATAATACCTGTAAGTTATAAGATATTTTGTTTTTATTTTTCCACATGAAGTTGTGCATATAAAAACAAGTGTCTCTTTACAGGTTTGGATTGGGGTTTGTGCTTTAATCGTATATTTGCTGATGGGCGTTAATATCTGTTTGTTCTTATTGCAATTATGTGTATCGTTCAGAATCGTTTTTTTCTTCTTTTTTTAACTTTTTTTAAACCCTTCCTAACTGCACCCTACACAATGCCAAAAGAATGTTTCTCTCAAAAGGCTATTTGTTAAGTAACACTTTTTTTATCGTTAAGATGTAAAAAAGGTGTTTTAATTTTTAAGTAAACTTTCTGAAAACGGTGTTAATTATATTACTAGTTGCAAAAATTAATATTCAGCAAAATATTAATATTGCACTGAAATCAATTATTCCGGGGTATCTAAACTAGAAGCGTTTAACTAACAACTAATTTTTAGTTAACAATTTCCGTAGTAAAATAATAAGCGCGTTATAAACTCAAAAAGTGTGAAGTGCGGCCGACAACAGTTTCTATTATATAGCAATACAGTTATAGTTTGTATATAGTATATAGTTAGTTAGTTATAGTTTATAGTTTATAGTTACAGTTTCTATTATATCATTAAAATTTAATATTACCCCCGCACTATTAAGCTGGACTTAGAAGTACAAATTTTTTAAATATTTAACACTTTTTCGTTGCCTTAATTTCTACACAAAGAGCTGGTTGGGAAGTTGTAATTAGTTAGCCGTTTTTTCAAATCCTTGCAGTGGACTTTATCTTATAAATTCCTTTTTAATCAATAACATTTTAAGAGGATTTAATGTTATTAAATCAGTTGACTTTTAAATAATAAAATTGGATTCCAAATTAAAGGATTCGATAACTATCGAAATCTGCATTTAAAATCATTCGAAATTTCGTTTCATATCCAATATCGCAATGTTACGATAAGTAGGAAAGCGTTCCATGACGCTTAGATATTTACTTCGCTCAATATTTGGATCCTTTAAAAGAGGCTGCGCTGTGAATTCTCCTGTGGAGAATTTGTTAGATCCTGCTTAACGACAAGAAATATATTGTTTGGTTATCATAATATTAAATGTTATAAGTAATTTTATTTCTCCCTATCCGTCTTAATTAGCTGGAGTTTATTGTCATGACTAATTTGACTCTTTTAGGTGGATTGAACCAGAGTTTCCTTGCAATGCAGTTGGCCTTAAATCACTTACTGAGTTTACTTTTACAAATTTTACTTATTTACTGCCACCTAGTCGAGTGATTCCTAGACGACTGGGTTTTTTTAGTGGTTCTTCTTGTCTTGGCATTCTATTGATAATTACAAAGTTTTTATAGGTTTACCTTCCCTCAGTACGACCAACCCATAAGGTCAGTATTTTGGTACGCCCATTTATTTCTGTATTGTTGCTGTTGTTCGTATATTGTTGCTCGTATTTCAGTACATGTGTGAGTAGAAAATTCTGAATACATTTCCAACAATTTTATTTAAAAAAGCACATGTGTATGCCAACTCAGCACATGTGTATGCCACAGACTTGTAAAAATTATTGAAATATACGAGTACTTTCAAATTTAATTTTTTTTATTACTTTTGTAAAAGTTGAGTGCACGTTAAGGTTTGCTCGAAACACTAATATAAACACATGTTTTCAGCGTAATCGTTAATGGCTTGGTGTGGTTGGCATACGTGTATGCCAGTGTCTGAGAATGTAGTGGTGTGTGTGCATTTGTGTGAAACTTTTTGTTGAAGTTTGTTTTTTAAACATACACATCCATAAATCTTTGCCAGTTGTATGTTTGATTGTAATTAATTTTAATTATTACAATGCAATAAGCCGAATTGTTTTTAAGTTAATGACCTCATATTTCTGCCACATTTCCTTACACACACAAACGCATGCATTTTTCCAAACTATACATCATGCTCTAGTAAAAACCAAAATCAATTTCTTTATTCCAACACGAACTTGTACAAACGAGAAGGCAGCCAACGTGCCATTGCAATCTCATTACAATCGAATTTTATTGTAATTTTCTTATATTTTTTTTCTTTTTTTTGTGTTTTAATGTACTTTTTATTTTCGTTTGCTGTTTTCTGTTTGCACATTGTCCAACTCTGGCTACGTTGTCAGGAAGTGTACAGGCAAATAGTAAAAGGTTCAAATGTTGTTTGTCCCTATGAATACAGTGAATGATAGAAGCTGAAGGAGATTTTAATTGGAAGAAAAAGTTTAATTTTTTAATTTGATGGAAATCTAAAGGATTTAATTAACAGTGAAATTTAAGAAAACCATAATTGACCGCTAATTTGTACTTAAAAGAGATATAGTTATTTTAAATCACTGATTAAGACAAAATAGTATATCGTTTAAAAATTACAAAATTGTACGTAATAGATTTTTCGCTAACTTTATCGTTATCGTTTTAAAATTGTTATAAACATTTTCGTAATCGTTAAATATCAAAAAAAAATATATATATATATCGTTTCTATAATTTTTATATATTATAGATTACAGTGTAACTTTTTTCATCGTTGTAAATTTATATAACGATAATAAAATTAAACCGAGTAATTTTTTGCATAATTTTTAATCGTTAAAAATGGTTAATTACAGAATTTAGAGACAATTCTCATTGTCGATATAAAACTACTAAAACAATTTTAAGAGTTAAAAAATTAGACCGGAAAAATTTTTGGCTGAATTTTTAATCGTTAAAAATTTTGTATTACAGAGTTTTAGAGACAATTCTCACTATCGTTGTAAAATTACTAAAACAATTTTAAGAGTTAAAAAATTAGACCGGAAAAATTTTTGGCTGAATTTTTAATCGTTAAAAACTTTGTATTACAGAGTTTAAGGGCAATTCCCATCGTTATAAAATTACTAAAACAATTTTAAGAGTTAAAAAATTAGACCGGAAAAATTTTTGGCTGAATTTTTAATCGTTAAAAATTTTGTATTACAGAGTTTTACAGACAATTCTCACTATCGTTGTAAAATTACTAAAACAATTTTAAGAGTTAAAAAATTAGACCGGAAAAATTTTTGGCTGAATTTTTAATCGTTAAAAATTTTGTATTACAGAGTTTAAGGGCAAATCCCATCGTTATAAAATTACTAAAACAATTTTAAGAGTTAAAAAATTAGACCGGAAAAATTTTTGGCTGAATTTTTAATCGTTAAAAATTTTGTATTACAGAGTTTTAGAGACAATTCTCACTATCGTTGTAAAATTACTAAAACAATTTTAAGAATTAAAAAATTAGACAGCATGAATTTTTACTATATTTTCAATCGTTAAAAAGAATGTATTGCAAAGTTTAAGTAGAATTCCCATTATCGTTATAAAATTAGGAAAATAATTCAATCGATATTTCATCTCATCGTTAAGAATGTAAACAAGCTAAATTTTTCCGGTGTTTCCTACAATATTTTTAAAATAAATATATTGTTTTAATAACAATATTATCCTCAAAAAATTCAAACTAATAAATTTTAACGAAATTCTTTATTTTCGTTAAATAAAAATAGTGATCGGTGTGATCGCGAATGGTAAACTGTAATTAATTTCTTTCTTCTTTTCTGTTTTTCGAAATTTTTAATATCGTAAAAAGTTTTAAATTTTTGAGACTTTTTACTGTTAAAAAACGATGCGATAAAGTCTTTGACAGTTTTTTATAAAATATTTCGATGACGACTTTGTTATCGTAAGAAAATTTAAAATAAAAATATTTGCCATGTTTACAAAAAGTATTTTTTAATCCATTTTATTTTTGCTGTATTTGTTTTCGATATGAAATTATATATAAAAGATTTTTATCGTATGTTATCGTTTTAACGATATTTTTTATAATTATAGAAATCTCAAGAACAAGAAGTGAACCACATACTAGTAATTTACCATCGTTATAGATCGAGTGTAAGAAGCATTGGCGATATTCCGATTTTTGATATAATCATGACAAAATTATATGTTATTAATTTTAACGATATTTTTACTTTTACATATATTTTTCCGTCGTTAAAGTTATAGATTTTGATGATATTTATTATGCATGTATTTTTGGCGTCTGATTCCGTAAATATCAGGCAAACGATTGGTAAAATTAGTCTATATAAATAAATACATTTCATCTTTAAAATAGATTTCATTTAAATGTTTCACATAATCAAACTATAACAAAGCCAATTCGGCAAATAACAACTGTTGTATCCATTTAGATAAATCGAAAAATCAGATGTGCTTACAATGGAATATTTAAAATAAACTTCCTTGGCAGCTAAAAATATGTCTCTGAAAGCATAAACGTGTTGTTTAAGCTTAAAAAGGGACCGAGAAAAAAATATGAAACCTTAATAAATTTGAGCTTCATATTTATCCTTTCTTAATAATACATTGTTAAAAAAATATCCTTATCCACTGTTATTCTATATATTGTAGAGTACGTATGCAATAAATTTTCTCCAGCTAAATATATTTTCGTTTAATAAACGGATGTGCGTTTAATGGCTTCAAGGAAATGTATTAAAATTATTTCACTCATTTGTTCGCTGGCTGTTAATGTCCTTAAACACACACTCCTGCTCATGTTTACTTTATTTTTATATTTTCTTTTACTTTCATTTAAGTTATACCCAAAAATACACTTCAATTTCTTTTATAGCATTAAGGATAATGTTCTGTTTTCTCCTACAGGATCCTTTAATTTCTCAATGTTGCCACGCACAAGGAAATAACACAATTGCAAAAACATTTTTCGAAAATGTAAACAAGATTTGGAATCCCGTGTTATTGCTTTAAATGTAATATGTATAATATATGATTTCTGTATTATAACATCGGTCGTCTAATGACTAAGTTATAAAAGCAATATATATTGAAGTTCAACATTAATTTGGGATTACTTTTTTTTGCTGAAGTCTCACGCAAATTTTTTTTTTCTTCGTAAATTTGCGTTATTTTTTGATTTGATTTGTTATAATTTCTCATCATGTCCTGTTATTCTAAAGTCCTGCCTGCTAGAAAAAAGTATACAGAAATCCGCTATAGCGATAAATAACCAAATGCGGCAACACT
This sequence comes from Ormia ochracea, assembly GCA_963402855.1. Classification (NCBI taxonomy): domain Eukaryota; kingdom Metazoa; phylum Arthropoda; class Insecta; order Diptera; family Tachinidae; genus Ormia; species Ormia ochracea. Next base: position 23,938,892 of record OY727106.1, read on the forward strand.
GCTTATTGTATCTCCCTCTATTTCCCACAATATTATTGGTCTTGTGTATTAAATGCGTTTTAATGGCTTAAAATATTAACAACGATTTTTATTTAAATTATTTTTTTTGTTTTTGTTTTATTTCCGCACTTGTCCAACTCAAATTTCTTTTCCTGTCATTGGTATCCTTTCCAGCAAAGTAAATGTTGCCTTTTAATATCTGTTATTAAAAATACTGTTGTAATTATTTTAAAAATTTGCAACAGGAAGTTTAGTGGCACAATTAATTAACAAACTGCTTAGGAACCATAAAATATAACAAGGTTTAGTTCATTGTAACTAATCCAATAATAATAATAATAATAATAATAATAATAATAATAATAATAATGATAATAATAATAAAAATAATAATAATATCAGTTAAAAAATATTGAGCGACTGGCTTGGTGTAGGTCATTGTTATTAACTAAAGAATCAAATTTTTTATTTAGATTGTTTGTATACAATTTTCTCGAAAGGATTAATATCGCAGGATAAAAGGATTTTCTCTATTTTTGTAATGACTTGTATAAATTTGAATACTTTTGAGTCGGCCTAAAATATAAGCTGAAAAGAAAAAATATAAGTTAAAGAAATTTTTTTTCTATTTATTAAATCTATTCTCTAGATGTGTTCTGCTCTATTATTTAAGTAGATTTACGGGGAGTATTATTTTTTGTCTATTCTCTATTTATTGCATCTAAGGAAACATGCAAAGCTTGAAATAATATCAGGACGCATGATTTCAAAGTTTCTTCCATAAAAAAAATTGTCGGAAAGTTAAATAATCTACCTCAATTGCGACTTCTAAACATTATCGCTTTTTAATTATTCATATTTTTATTGTTTTTATTTAATTTTAAACTCATATAAATAAGATTCGTGATTTTGCTTTTGAACATAGCAGACGTGTGTAATTTTGCTGTCACAAAAATATATAAAGGGGAAAAAATTAAAAAAAAAAAAAAAATTTTTATTTATTTGAAAATTAATTGGATATAAAACGAAACTTATATAATTGAAGAAAAAAGAAGACATAATTTGGTCCCGCAAGGAAGGGAAGTAAGGAGCTTGGGATGGAAAAGGTTCCCTTAGTGAAGCAGTATGGTGGACGACCTCTAAATGAAGGAAAAAAGGGGGAGTTAAAAACCAAATCGGAAGAAAGTAAAAATAAAGAGGATGCGATCAGCAATTCCCAGCTGAGTAAGCAATTAATGAAAGATGTGTTTGACGAAACAGCATTAGAAACAAATAAAGGAACGGAGGCAGAGATGAAGAAAGTAAGATGGGATGATGAAATGCAGGACAATGGGATTTTTGACGCTGGTTTCCAAGTTGTGCAAACCAAAAAGAGGAAGTTTGCAGCGGAGGTATTTAAAAATGTTAATGAAAATAGTAATAAGTCTCTTTATAACGACAATAATAATAGATTTGCAATATTAGGAAATTTAGATTTCGAAGCGGAAGAGGGAATTAGTAAGAATAATGTAGGGCACGGAGGTCCTGGTGTTAATAAATGTAAACGGACTGGGGTTAAGGCCGGGATTTCCTATTGTCCGCCGATTTTTGTGGAGAACGTGAATGTGAGGTCACTGGTTGATCAATTGAAATCGAAGGGGATAGGATTTAGAATTAGGGAATAACAATCTTTAATCTATCCGAAGCTACGAATCTCCGCTTCCTATTTTCCAACTTTTTTGAATGAATCTGAATCACAAAATTCACAGAACTATTTAATTTCTTAATAAATGTATCTATTTCAATGTCAGATAAATTCCTATTCTTAGGAGGAAAATGATTCAAAAAAGCCTCAATCAAATCAATCCCAAACGTGTTCCAATCAGTCCCCTTAAAAGACGCAAACTGATCCGGAGTACCCAAAATACAATTAAAGCTTGGCAATTTCATATATAAACCCAAGGGAACGTGATCGGAGAATGTAGGTAATGTAAATGTTCCAAAATTCCAGTCCTGAAAATCCAACATATCATTGCTTACTATGAAGTGATCCAAATGCGACTCTCCCGACGGATAAGAGGGATACGCATCACAAATTCTCACAACAGAAAACGCCTCGCTTTGAATCCAAGCCGAAAGAACTTCGCTATTAAAATTACTCACATTATCACCCCAAGAAACGTGTTTTGCATTCAAATCACTTCCCAAGACCAATCCATCATAACTATTTGAAAAATCTAAAATCGAAGAAAGTCCTCCACAAATATCTTCACGCTTAAAGTTCGATGGAAAATATACCGAACCACAAAGAATTCTCCTTATTTCACCATTGATTAAAATATTAACCTCAATAAACACACTCAAAAATTTAATACTCGGAATGTGAATCCTAGAATACCCCATTCCCCTCTTAAGAGCAATCCCTACACCTAAAGAGCTGTCGCCCCTCAACACCGAATAATTATCAAGATATACATTCCTATCCCTTGATAAATGAATTTCCTGTAAAAAAGCAATATCAATTTCAAACTGATCCAGTAACAAATTCAGTTCCAACATCCTCCCCACGTGTACAAGAGAGCCAACATTAAAAGTCAGTAATCTGAGAAAATTACGGCCCATATGTATTCTGAATATCCTTCATTATTTCCAAACATTCCTTCCTTGCTTGGTCCTTAGTCAAAGACCTATAAGTACTCAAAAATTTCCTAATTCTGTCCTCCAGAGTCCAGGGACTCGTACTACATACTGATGATGCAACCAACAAAAATTCCTCTATCAACGGTGTTTTCTCTGGCCATTTCACTGTTGGCACCTTACTAAATAGGCTAGCAAAAGTTCTATCTGCAACAACTGCAGACTGTTTGACCGCAACTGCAACATTATTCCTAGCTTGTTCCACTCTCTTCTTTGACTCCTCCACAGACCTCTTTCTCAAGGCAACATAGCTCTTATATGCAGGACAACCCCTATAATTAGACGTGTGACCCTCCCCCTTACAATTAACACAATACCCTACTACCTCACTCGATTTACTAACACGACACTCCCCCGGACCGTGTCCCTCACTACACTTCAAACAAGCAACTGCGCGACTACAATTCCTAGAGTAATGCCCCCATCGCTGACACCTCCAACATTGAGGAATTTTTACACTCGCCCTTGGCTTCTCCCATGACACCACCTGATTTAATACAACCTTCAACGAGATCAATTCGTTAACTCTCCGATCAGGTTTCAGTAAAAACAAAAATAGCCCAGTGTCTATCCCCTGTTTCTTCGAATATTCTGTAGAAAATTTTGAAACGGACTCAACAGTGTCCGGAATCAATTCGTCAATCTCAGCCTTAATTTCCTCAACATCAGACCTGAAATATAACCCCCTACACAGAATACTCTGTCTCCTACACTCCTTAGGAGCAAAAGTATATGCCGAAATATCCTTTTCCTTTAATAATCTCATCATTTCTGCATGCGCAGAAGAAGAAGATGCTGCGAATTAAATATAATTGGCAGGAGTTGAAGACAATATTTTCTAGGACGTTTAATAGAAGAAATCCACAGTATTTATTAATTTCCAAACAGATTGATTTTATCAAAATTATTATAAGGGAGCAAGTTGAACGGGAGCAGGCTAAGTTTTTTTGATGATAGATTGATGAAAATGAGACGTGGTCCATGGGCTTACAGGGATATCATTAGGATAATTGGGAATAGGAATCGTTCTGATTGTAAGGATATATATGTGAATGGTGTGCGAATTGAGGGGTTGGCTGATAAGTTACAGGTTTTCAGGGATCATTTTTCGGCTGTCTTTGGGCATTCTGCTACTAATGCGAATACTGAATCAATATCTAAGGCGATAAGTGATGCAATCTCTCAGGCTGAGAATCCGATTTTATTTAACGAGGATTGTACATCTTTGAACAGTGGGGGCAGATTGGGTCTAATTGATTTAAGGTATTTGATGGATGTTTCGAAATTGATAAATAATAAGAAATCGTGCGGTATTGATGGAATATCGAATTTTATACTGGGGAAGTTTCCGGTTAAGGCGTTCGAATATTTGACTATTTTGTTCAATAACTGTTTATATAATTTTTATTTTCCTAGGGAGTGGAAAATTGCCAAGGTCATTCCCATTCCGAAGCGGAAGGGGATTAATGATGTGAATACGTTTAGACCAATTTCTTTACTGTCTAATATAGGGAAGTTATTTGAGAGGATAATAAGGGATAGGATGGATATAGGATTGAGTGATAGTTATATTCCTGATAAACAATTTGGTTTCAAAAAAGGTAGTTCAACGGTGCATGCACTCTTGAAGTTCCATACTGATGTGGTTCAGAACTTAAGGGAAGGTCGATGTACTGTAGCTGTGTCTCTTGATGTCGAAAAGGCTTTTGATAAGGCGTGCCATGATGGTATTTTGTATAAAATGCTAATGATCGGATTTGATAAAAATGTGATAAAACTTTTCAAAAGTTTTTTCGACGAAAGGAGATTCTGCGTAGGTATTGGAGGAGTGGTGTCATGTCAGGGAGAGGTTTCTTGTGGTGTTCCACAGGGTTCGGTGTTGGCGCCTCACTTGTACAGCATTTTCGTTCATGACTTTCCCCATGAATTTTACAATTGTAAGGGTATTCTGTTCGCTGATGACTCTCTTCTTTACACTCACGATGTGTCTCCTGAGGTGGCACTGCAGCGTATTTCATTGTATCTGAGGAATGTTGATGAATTCTACTCTAATTGGGGAATAAAGATTAACACCGAAAAGAGTAGTGCCATTTGTTTGAGAAATGCTTCTGGGAAATGTAAATATTTTGTGGTACCGGAGAGCAAAAGATTAAAGCTGAATTTGAATGGCAACAATATTGCATTTAAGGATACAATGAAATACCTTGGTGTGAACTTTAATAGGCTTCTGAAATTCAATGGTCACGCGCTGTACAATTTAGAGAGGGCAAATCGTGTGAAGGGAATATTTGCGAGATTATTTAACAGCAGGAGTTTACCGGTAAGGACCAAATTGCTTTTGTACAAGGTGAGCATTCGGCCACTTCTTCTTTATGCCTTTCCCATATGGTTTGCCATATCAAAAACCTTGATGGAAAAGATGGAGATTTTTGAGAGGCATATTTTAAGGAAATGCATAGAGAGGAACTATAGGCATTTGAATAAAAGATTCTCGAATAGATATGTGTATGAAAAGGCAGGATTGGATCCAATTTCATTTTATGCTTTGGGTTTAATGAAAAGGTTTGTGGAGAAATTGCCTCATTTTGAGGGTAAAGTGATTAGGGATATCTTATCTACCGAGAGAGAGTTCAATTGGTCAAACACGAAATACATATCCAGTATAGGAATTTTACAGGAACGATTGAATGGTTATCCCGGTCTTAACTTCTACTCACGTATTACTCCCGGCATTCATAGGGGCTGATTTTTTTTTTTTTTTGGTTTTGTTTAGTTTTTTTTATGTTATTTTATTTTTATTATTAATTTTTGATTTATTAGCTATTTTATTTTAAGGTTTAGTTTTAGTGTAGAATTTAAGTTTAGTATTAAGTTTATAAATAATAGATCCAACTCTATTAGTATAAATAAGTGCCGGGAGCAAGCACTGATTAGACCATTAATTAATGTACTTATAATTATAGTTTATAATTATTCTTAGATTGGATAGGCAAGTTGCATAGGCAAGAACTAGTAATGTAATTAAAGTAATACATAATAGTTTTAAGTTTTCAAGAAAAAAAATAAATATTTGTAAAAAAAAATTCTGTGTAATAAAAAAAAAGAGGCCTCAATAAATAAATAACTAACTAACTAACATTTTAAAAATCAAAATAATGTATACTTGTAAGCGTAATTAATAAGTTGCATACTTTTAGGCTTGCTTTGTGTTGTATAATATACGAGTACCATTTACTGCAGAATAACGTTTTGAAATTTATTTGGCGTTACTTGATGGCATTGAAAACTGGAGTAAAAAAGTTTAGACTGCCGGTCTAGAAAACCAAGTGGTTAAATATTTATATATCCCATAGATTGATTTATTAAACTTTAAAATAAGAAACTAATTTCAAAATATTTAATTATTCAAAACAAAGAGCTGACAAATTCTGTAGCCTTTTGAAATTTTAATTATTAACAAACTTTGATACCTTTTAGCTTCTATTGCAACATGAGACATTTGCTTGACAATTTAAATTGTTTTCAATTAAAAATTTAAATCCACAGCTTCAAATTCCATTTGCTGAATCCATCATTGAATACAGCAGTTATGAAGGATCCCAAATGTTTTGTTAAATTTTCATCACTTACAAGCATAAATGACAATTATTTGTTTCATTTAAGTTTTATACATGTACTAACGAATTACTGCAAAATTTTCTAATTAAAAACAAATATAACATTTGAGACAAATATAAACAATGCAGGAATAGAAGCACATATCCTGTACCACACAAGCATGCATGTGCGGCCAAAGTAACCCACACTAACTTGAAACAGATGACAATGCAATACGAATACTTGTTTGACAAAATGCTACATCACTACTGCTGCCGATTGTTCCTATTCAATAGCTCTGACACCACTGCTACGAGTACGAGTGCATACTCATGCATTCACTAGTAACAAATACATACGTACATTGTGTTTGAGTCCTTTTGGAACATGTGCTATGCGTAACTGATAATAGCAGCTGTAAACAAAGGCAGACACAAAGTTACAGTTGTATGCAGTCATACACACTCTCACACTCCTCCGCACCCTCCCATGGTCGCATTGTCCTATTAGTGCTCGGAAACACAATCATTGCCATGGTTTTAGCATACAGATAACTATTTTCCCTTGTATTCCCGCTTAAATTGTAAATATAAATAATTTGCGGTGTAGCAACGTTTTAAATGAATTTAATATTTATTATCATTTAAATATAGCGCTGTCAACTGATGCGGTCTCTGGCTTTATTTAAAATACATTCATTTCGTTATATTGCAATAATGACAGGGAGACATCACTATTATTGTGGCAATCACTGTGTTTTAAAGCATTCGAAGCAAAGAAAAGATAACGCAGAAGTAGCGAAAATTGTTAATGAAATTTTAATCCGACTGTTTAAAGCACTATTTTAATAAATTCTATCGTAAAAGTATTTTCTCTCAACAATTTTAAAATAAGATAACAATGCACATTCACACAAATAAAAGAAAATTTAAAAACACAGTCGCCCATATACGAGTGCACTAATTGAAAATGCCACAAAAGAGCAAATGTAGCAAATGCAACAAAGCGAAAAGTGGGGAAAGGGGATAAAAACAACAGCGAAACTGTTGCAAAAGTCATATATTTAGAAACGTATAAAAAGTACTGACACTCATGCACAACCCCAAAGCCAATACCACACAAACCTCTCACACACCCCACCTCTTACAAGCACTCACACAAACATTTTTCAAATGCTTGGCTTATAGCAACCACACATCAACTCGAATTGACGACATTTTTGTAGAATCTTAAGAAAATTGAATTCCAAAAACAGTCTTTGTACTCAGACGTATTCATCACGTAGGAAAATAGCTGCAAACCCCCAAAAGTATGCTGCACACAAGTGTTTACTCATGTGTATAAAAAGAAAGCTGTACTGCGGTATATTTGTGACTCTTCAATAAGACAAACCTCGTAGACAAGTAATGCCATAAACTCTTGATTATATGTAAGTCGGCAAGTGCATTTTGGAAGTGTAGGAAAATAGTTGCCCGGGTATCCTTAAGAAGATAATAATAGTTCGTTGCCGAGTAACGAGAAAAAGGAAAACTAAATTCAAAAGTCAAACTTTAACAATTTCATCAAAAACTATGCATGTTCCCTAATGTCTGTATGTGAAAAGTATTATAAGATAAAGTGAGATGGAATAAGTTAGCAAAAGAGAAAGAGAGAGAAGGAGTAGAGTGAGAGAGAGGAATGACAATTTTTGGTTGTTTACTAGAAAACAGAAAATCTTCTGTCAGCGCTAATTTTGTGAATGACTTCTCTTAATTATGCAACATTGTAAATTAAAATCATTCAGAGACATCCTTATTTGCGTCTCCTTTTTTTGTGTGTTTCCTTGAAGCATTCAATTGAGTTCTAATAACATACATATATAAAATACCTCGAGCTAAACATGCTGATGGCCAAAAGCTAAAAGGCGTCTGGCTTAAGCTACGACATTTAGAAGCGATCGCTTCACTACTACATTTCAGTTTCTAGAATAAATTTAAAATATTTTAAAATTTTATTTCTTTTGCATTTCAAAGATAGTAAATATTAAAAAAAATTCTGTCCAGTTTAGGCGAATATATTGCGTTGCGTAACGTCCCCCGCTCTTGTTCTAATTTTTTTGGGTCCTTCTTTTGGTATTTAACAACTTTTAGCGATGGGTGCCTCCATAGGCGAATGACCAATGCACAGCCTTCTAAAAGGGGCGTCGCGAGTTCGATTCCTGCCTAGACCGAAAGCTTTGCATCTTAGGTTGGTAACAATAAAAAAAATTTTTTTTAATTTGCACAATTTGCATTGTAAAATTTATTTAATATAAAATGTCACGGAAAAGAAAAACCTCAATTTGAAAAAAAAAATCATATTAAAAACGTAATGAAATACTTTGAAACGCAGAAAGCTTGGAAAGTTTTGAATTTCTAAAAGAGAACTGAATGTACTGAAACAGCTTTCAATGCTTTTCTGTTACAATTTAATGGTTTTTATTGTCTCCTATTCAAACCAAACCTTCTGAACTCAAACTGTATAAATTTAATTAATTTTAATTTGTAATTAACTGGAATAACATAATTTTCTTAAGTGTATTTTAATGGAATGCTAACACAAAATGACATTTAAGTAAATATTCCTCAAAATCCAACCCCCCAAATAAACTTTTTATCGTGGCAGCTGTAACGTATTCAACGTCTCAATTCAAATTTCATTTGGAAATTAAATAAAATCGTTCCAAAAACTATAAACACCATCCTGTAGCACATGTCCTTAAACTGGGTACGTGTAAAAGAGAGAGTGTGTGTGTGTGAAAGCTCTTGATGATGAAAAATGAGGAGAGGAGAAAATATGCAAAATTTATTGTTAAGAAGATTGAAAAGTTGTGTCATGCCTTAATCATGTTTTACGACTTATAAAGAAGCCCAACAAGAATTTAATAGAACGGAAAATAAAAATAATTTTTTGGCACATATGCTAACGCTTTTATAGTCAGAGATTTTGGAGAAGCTTCCGAAATGCATTAAAAAGGCCAACTAATTTAATTTTTACTCGCAACTAGAAATATTAATTTTTTTTATTACGCCGCCGCTACTAATGACCCCAAAAACAACGTAATGCAAGTGCTTTAAAACAAGAAAACAAAAAAAAATATGTCTTGTTCAGGCGTGTTTATGAATACGCGTGCTAACGTGTGTAAGTGTGTTCTTCAACTAGTGTGTCACTTTTAGTTTGAAGCATTTGCATTTACAAACACACAATAGTTTCGCACACAAACTCATTTATCTTCTTTACCTTCATTCAGTTATTGCACTTGATACAACTTTTTTTTTTCGCTACGCACACATACTTTGTCGAGAGCTTTTCACGTACGCAGCATTTGTAAAATTGTGTATATGGGTGTGTGTGTATGTGTGTGTGTATTCTATAGATGGCAGGGCCTGATGAAGTATTAGTAGCAGGCAGAGCAATGGTATCCGTAGATCTTAAACACTTACAGTGCCAGCGAAACGTTAAATTAAAATGACACAACAATGACAACAACGCCAACAACTACAGCAACAATTTACATTTTTAGCACACATTCATGAATGTTGTAGGCATTAAACATTTATTTTCCTTTTCGTTTAATGCAACCCCACCACACATACACATACTCTGCCGTGCTTATTCCATATGTACACATGTATGTGTGTGGGTGTGTATGTGTATAGGAGTGGGTTTGGATGTGTGTGAGTGTTGGCTTTTTGTGTGCTGAAGGGTGTGACCAATATGTTCCTAGTACAAACTAATATGCCGAATCATTTGCAAACACACTGCATAAGTGCTGTATCTGTCTAAGCTCGCAATGCTGTGAGAGGCAGTCACAGCTAGAAGTAGTGTAACAGGCAATCCTGATCTATAACCTTTGTAAAAATCTGTGAAATCATTAAACGAAACCACCTGAACATATTAAATTTCCTCTATAGTTTTATAAATAAAGTACGAGAGCCTTTTTAGCCCCTCAAGGGAGTAGCTCAACGGTTCTGCAATTAACCCCCATAAAAAATCACGAAAGCTCTTGACTTTTCTGTAGCCGGCAAAAATGTGATTTTACTTAATTAAAATGAATTTAAATTGTTTCCGTTTACTTTTGGTTGCGAATGTAAATCTTAAGCTCTCTGCTATATTCCCTTGACAACATGTTTGTACACACACACACACCCACATTTGCTTACATACACTTGTTCATAATGAAAAAGATTGTTCTTTGCATAAAACTATGTGACAGTTGTCTGTGGTTTCAGTTGTTTCCCCTTTAACTCTTGAAACGTGTACATATTTTCTGTGTTCCACTAGTGATTAAAATTAAAACTTTAAATGAAATATAAAAGCTGTTTATGCACGTTGTTAAAGTAAATAAATGAGTTATATTTTAATGCAAATTAATTTACTTGAGCGTTTGCAGTTAAAGAAACTTTAAAATAATATGCAATGCCGAAATAAGAAACTTTTCTTAAGTTCCCCTTTTTTATGATGCAGAAAATATTTTTGAAAGGTTCCCAAACAAGTAATACAATTTAGTTTGTGAAACTTTTTTGGAAAGCTTTTATCTTAAACGTGAGACCACGTAAATATAATTGCAATATTCTATTCCTTTTTGGCCATATTTGTCCTTAAGGAAATCGTAAAACAAAAGGCAGAAAGAGGAATCTTGTAGCAAAAGGAGAGGGCATGTTTGTAACGGAATTTATATATTTCGGAAAGGGAATGAACTGAGTACTATTCTTGGAGAATCTTCCCAAATTGCCCCTATAGGCTCTATCCGTAGTGGTTGTCCTAAAAAGCGAAAAATTTTGTTTTTTAAATACTTTGCTCTTTATATGTTTACTGCTGGAATGTATTAATTCGATTGCACTAAATCATTTTGTATTGCCTATTTGTAGGCTTTAATTAAAATTATAAAAGACGACATACTTTTTGGCCCACTTTTTACAGGTTGGCAGTAAAAGTATTGTATTGTAACTGTTAAGGATTGAAATACTTACAGATACTTTTGAAGTCTATACTTTGGCAATTATTATATTAATATCAAATGGCGGTACTCAGAGCTAAATATTGTGACTGCTGCCAGCAATTCCTTTCTAATGCTGGTGCTTGTTTTCAGATTTTAGTTATTTTGGGCATTTTTTACTTGTTCCAGAATATAAACTTTTGGTTCTTTTTTTTTAGTTTGACTTATTTAAGGAGTCTGCGCTTCCTTGACAAAATTTATAAAGCTATAATAAAATTTATTATATAAATAATAATTATATAATGAAATATTCTTAAAAATATGTTTCCATATTTTATTGCTGGTTATTCCAAACTTATTCTCACAACTGTAATATTATTCATCTTCCCAGAAACTTTTCCAATCATTTTATATGCCAACTTATTGTATTGAAACTTTTTTCTCTCTGTTACCTTTACTTACCAAACAACATGATCCAATGAAGCAGGATTTGCCACATATTCACAATTTAACAATACTGTATCACTAGTATTCACAGTTATTTCCGGAGGACTAACTTTAACCACAGGAGGATCTAGAGAGCAACAGCAGAAAGAAAACAAGTATATATAAACATGATTTAAAATTTTACACATAAAATAACGTGAAAAACTTTTTTAATGAGCGCATATAAGATAGAAAAACTTTTCCTTTAGCACTCTATGACACGTATGATACTTACACAACACCTCCAGTGTCAGTAATGACTGCATGGGTGCTTCACGATTTATTTGCAAAACAATATTTTCAGCCTGACATACAAATTTAACATCATTTTCAAAACGTGAGGCGTTAAAAATAAGGTCGGACTGTGTGTGATAAGTGCCGTCATCCTTTTCAAACTGATGCGAAATAAACAAAGAAAAGAAAGTCAAGATAGAATGAATATGTAAATTGTTTCTGTCAAGATCAAAGCGAAATTATTTTATTTAAATTTTAGAAAATATTCTGCGCGCAATTAAATTTGAATAAATACGGGCAAGCAATTCCAATCTTTTTTTATTGCTGCAAAATAAGTCAAGTCTAATGCAGTTAAATGGAAAGCTTTTAATGCCTGGATACCTCCAGGAAGAAAAGAACCCCCTTAGTAAAGAGTGCGTTTAGCCAAAGACTTGCGAGGGAAGCCTTTTCGTGGCCGTAGATGGAATATGCGTTTTGTAAACGTTTTTATTAGTAGTAAATGGATTCGTGTTACAGCAAATGAAGGACGCAACTGAAGTTACCTCATCTACGTATAGAAGGAGCTGAGTAATAAATATTTTGGATTTGACAAGAACGGAAGTGTGATCCCAAAAGCGATGAAATCGCTTTTGTTTCCTTGTTTAGCACAAATCATAATGAGGGTGGTATAAAAACCACTAATACAAGAAGGACTAGGAAATAATACGAGAAGGAGCAGAATTAATAAACTGTTCAGTATGGTGTGCAAAACTTGGTTGGTCTCTTGTACCGCAAAATTTATTAACTAAACAAGAATTTGAATCAACATATTTCTCATTAGAGAGAAATATTTAAAGGAAATATTTGAATTTGATATCATGACTACTGTAAGATTTTTTTCTTTTGACCAAAAGTGGTTCCAGTAGGATGTTTAAGAGTCACAAGCACCCCAAGAATACATGAAAAGAATGCATGACAAATAAGCAAAGAAGAAATGAAAACTGCCTTCTAAGCAGTTCTGATTTAACTGTTAAACTGAAAGTTCGTAGAAATGAAATTATTTCTTTGACATCAGCATGGCATCCTTTTTAACCTTCATTGGGAATAACAAGGCTGGGCTAAATGAGTGCCACAAACACGAAAGCTTTCATCTACCATTTCTTTGGCATAAAAAAAGTTCCAATTCCGTATTTTGGTAATTAATAATATTTTAATAAAAATTAAATAAAAACTATTTTGCTTATAATTTTTTTAATTTTAATTTTTTCTTCTCTTTTTCAAAATGTCACTTTAAATACCATTAAAAGTCTCTATAGTTTGGCATACACTTACCGCTCTTGTTCTTATTTCCATTAAGTCATTCTCTGCGGGATCCATTGGCTGGGAGGCATTAAACCAAGTTAAATTTACAGGCGGTCGAGCACCATGAACCTGTTTGAGTTAGAAAATAATAATTATTTATTTATTTATTTTTTTTCTTTTTCTACAATTTCTTATTTACGAATTAATTTTTTTTTTTTTTTTACAAGTTTCTTATAACGCAACGCTAATGAAACAACATTTCGTGACATTAACGGGTAGCTGTCATTTTTTCAATATAATTTTTAATGTTCTAACCAATTTGCTAACTCAAACTTTTTCAAAAATGTCCTTGATACAATGCGAAATGAAAATATCTAGTGAAAACTTAAAAGTGCTTAATAAGCAAAATCTCAAAAAAAAAAAAAAAATCTGACTGTTCTATTAATGTCAGTTACTTGTTAGCACGTACAGTGACCCAATCATTGGCATTGTTGTCAAACTTATTATTGTCCTTATCAACATCTTTCTAGCAATCAAGGACATTGATTTTAGAATGCTTTTAGTGCTTATAAGTACAACATTGTGACATTAGCAAGTGCTGACAATGAGTTAATTTTGTATTCTTTTTCTTTTGCAGTTTTAGCAAGTAAATTTTTAACACATTTTCTATTTTATCATTTCTTTACTACTCTTTGGAAAGTCATTAGTGGCAATAAAGATATTTCCTTAAGTGCTGAAGATACTATGCAGATACGTTAATAACGATTTTCTTGAATATGGTCATTGGCAAACGCCAATAGGAAGAGTAACATCTACACGATTTCTAAATAAAATGAAAATATTGCCTACTTTTAGGAGTTAAGAAACAAAAAATTTTTTTCGCTTTTATATAAAAGACTAATTTATTAGGAACAAAATTATACATCAAAGAGATTTAAGAGATAATTTAAGTGTTTATGGTTTATTGCATACTTTGGCCTCGGTGTAACTTTAAATTCTTTATTGTTTTTATACTTACATCACAGGTTAAAACGACCTTACTGCCTTGCACCGTATGATGTTCTACACCATTTATGGTCACTGTTGTGGGCCGCACTGTAATTAAAGTGAAAGAATGAAAGTAGCACACGTACACACGTACACACACACCAATCAATTAAAATGTAATTGCTTATTTGAAAAATTTCTTTCAACTTCATTTCATTATTAGTTGTTCATGCAACGTGTTGCAAGTCAATTTTATATGAACCAGTGAATAATTCAGAGGTGTTAATTTTTGTTCATAGAACATTGAGGGCTATTCCATAATGAAAATATAAATTTTATGGAGAACCCTTGATTTCAACAAAAATCACTTCGCTTTTTTAATTTTGTAACAACATTAAATTAACTGGTCTCTTACTTTTGGCTATAATTGGTTTTTAAGCCCAGAATGTAACAACTCACCTTGTAAATCCACACTGAACTGATTTTTAATTGTAGTTTGTATGGCTGCCGATTCAGCACGACATTCTATACTGTGACCTAAATCGTCACGTGACAATTGCAGTGACAGCTCTAACGTTGCTGTAAAAAGGCCATCATTTTCATCGTACGATGGTGAATCTGAGTCGATAACAAAAATACAATACAAAACAATATTATTAAAGGCTACAACAACAACAATAACAACAACAAAGATATTTCATTAAAAGTAAAATTCCTACAAAAATATTTCTTTTATGCCTGCCAAGCATAAAGCTCATTACACATATATCTTCTCCTTACTTGATTAATTGCCATTACCAATACCATTATCCTGCCGTTTTTGGATTTTTTTAGTAATTTAACACAACTTTTACCGTTCCACATTAAATTTAAAAATTCATCTAAAACATTTAAAATAAAACTTTAGCATTTTTTCTATATCCGCATACGATTTTTTATAACCAATTATGAGCAGGAAATGTTAAAGGTTGTCTACTCGAGTTGTTAATTACGAAAAGGGTTAAGAAAAAAGTAATAATAAAATATAAAATGGGAAAACTTTGTCCTCTGCTCACACTTTAAAATCATTTTGCTAACCCTACCCCCTTTCCACACTTTGCAACCAACCCTCCTTTCATTAAGGACTCATTTGAAAGAAGGTTAAACATCAACACGCAATAATTTTACATTTTCCCACAGAAAAAGGATTTCAAACAAAAAAAAAAAAAAAAGTATTTAAAAAGAAAGAAAAATTTACAAAACAAAACTTTTTCTCTATACATTGCAACAGCTAACAAAAAAGCTTTTAAAAGGTGATAAATTGTTAAACCATATAAATTTCTACATAGAAATATAAGCCAGCAAGAGCAGACACTTTAATTCGCTACACCGACGTGATCTCTTGTAAATGATGTATCGAAAATATATTTTGTTTATCGCTTGTTTTATTAAACCAAACGATTTTTTGTAACCAACATAACGTGTAAAGCTTTCAGCTTGTCCGCAGGAAAACACCCAAGATCTAGGCAGGAATCGAACCTGTGACCTCCGGCTTAGTATGCTTTATTCGACTACGGAGGAACCCGTTTGAAGTTCTTTTTCTAATTTTTTCTCTTTTTTTCGGTTTAATTTCTAGAGCTCATTTCAAATGTCTATGACTTGATAACTTTTTAACCTTAAAAATGATTCTTTTTGACTTTGAGGACTCTTCAGGCTCACGATATGAATAGGAAATATTTAATACTTGTTAGTATTTGTAAGGAAAAGTACAGCAGCAAGAATTTCATTCTACTACACCAGGCAAAAAATGTATGGAAATTTTAAAGCAAAATTTTATTAAAAAAAATAATAATAATAAAACAGTATCAAAAACTTAAAATGTTTTCGAAAGGATATTAAATAAGTTGATACAATCGATTTCGCCAAATTCTTGCGCTGCACTTCTAATCTCTTTAGTAAGCAACAATTGTAGGGCCATCTGCATTACTTCCCATTTTAAAAGCTTTCAATATTCGAATATATAAAAATATGTGAAAGAAATCTTATTTAAAAATTTCTTTTTAATTTTGAAATCATTATAAAAATTCAGTAAACGCCTATCAACGTTTAAAGTCTTTCAAATCATTTTTGGTTGAAATACTCGTAACGTAGTGTAATGCTGGCCCAGCGCAATAGAAGTTTAGAGTCTTCACTTCCGAGAGAAAGAACTGATAAAACACTATGCGTAATATCAAGCATAGAACTCACAAACGCGAATAAGCATGAAGTTGGACGTAAAGTTGGTTAAAGGGGCGCCGAATATTCTCATTTTTATTTTCACCCATTAAGGCGGTCCTTAATTTTAAGCCCAAGGGCTTCTGACTGCCCTTATCACTTACTTAGGTTCAGTATAACATATTGTGCTCTTCATTGTTTTCTTCTGCTATCTCACCTTACTCTTGCTGACTCTTACAGGTGTCATAAATGAGAACGTAAGATTACACACATGGGGTAGCAGCAAAACTTTGACGCTTTGCAGCCTTTTAGAAGCTAAGCTAAACATATCAAAAGAACAAAGTAAGAATCTTGATTTTTCTCTCCTTCTCTCTTTTCAGCAGATATTGAGTTGAGTTTCTTGATGCTGCATTGAAATGATTAGCTTTGGCTACCTCTGATTTCTCATTCTGATAAACTGCAACAGACAGTTAACTAGAAGTTGACATCACATTCGAAATTCTATATAGTTGTCCTTTTCTATAGCGTTTCCCATCGTGTACACTGTGAAATAGGGCTTCAAATAGTAACTGTTTCGTACTGTTGTTTGTAAATTTATTATTTTCTACAGTAATCCCCTTTTGTGCACACTGTCAAACAGTGCTTCAAATAGTATATTTTATAGTACTGCTGTTTACAAAAGATAGTTTACCAAAAGTTGATATCGCATTTGATATTCTACGCATTTATTCTTTTGTACACTAATTCCATTTGGTGTACACGGTCAAACAGTGTTTGAAATAGTATACTTTTGGTACTGGTGTTTGCTAATTTGAATTTGTTTCAGTTTACCAGAAGTTTCTATCACATTCGAAATTCTATATAGTTATTCTTTTCTATAGCATTTCCTTTTCGTATACACTGTCAAGCAGTGCTTCAAATAGTATACTTTTTAAAACTGCTATTTGTTTTTACACACTTTCTTATTATTAGCAAGAATTGATTACAGTTATTTTTATTTCTAAATCATGCTTGAATTGCATACCTCACGTCTCCTGTAAGCCCTTGAAGTTGGCATGCCCGGCTAAAATTTCGTATTCCTAAAAGTTTATAAGAAATTATATTCCAATTTCTCTTAAGATCTAAATCATGTTCAACATTTCTGCCGAACCTTTTCTCTACTTTAAGGAGTATCCCCTTTCTGTAACTTTTTTTTAAGACCGAATAGAAAAAAAAGGATGGAAAATAATTTATTTAAATTTATTCACACTTACGGGTAGTTAATCTCTTGTTTCCCCGCCACCAGCCCACTTGTGGTTGCGGCCTGGTGTTTTTTACTATACAGGTGGCCTTTATGGTTTGTCTCTCTTGCATGGGGCCCACTATGCTGTCATTGACTATGCGATCGCCTTTCTCATCCAAAATCACAACCTCCGAAGGTGGCACTAGTTTTTATGTTTTACACAGTAGTTTTTTTTTACGTTTTTTTTTCAAGGTTGTTTTGATTTTTTTGCAGTGTATTTTTTTGTGTGTGTTTTTTGTGTAAATGATGTTTATATTTTGGTTTTTTGGTTTTTTTTTTTGTTTTTTATATACACATAAAAAAAGTTTAAAATAAAATTATATTATTTTTATAATTTAAGCATTTGTTTTTTTTTTAATTTAATTGTGTAACGTGAAAACTTAAGAATAAAACTAAATTTTAAATAATTTTTTAAATAATTGTGTTATGGAGAATTTTTTCTCTTTTTTAGTTCCATTAAAAAGAAAAAAAATCAAAAAAATGTTTGATTGCATATTTTGGTTAAAAGAAGAAAGAAAACATAAATTTACCCAGATTTTCTACGGTATTTTTTATTGTAGATTTTTTTTATGTTTTATTAATAATTTTATTTAAAGCATTTTGTTTAATTTTAATTTTTAAATAGTTTTAATTTTAAATGATCGTACATTCAATGTGTTTTATGGCAATGGATGATGTGTTTTAGTGTTTGAGTAGAGTTTTATTTTAGCAAGAAAATATATATGGTTTTTATATTATTTTTAGTTGCATAAATCCATGATGATGCGTTGTCGAGCGAGCGAGCGATTTTTTTTTTTTTTTTTTTTTTTTTTTTTTTGTTCAAAAGTAATATATTTTTTTTTTGTTTTTTTGTTTTTGTTGGTAGGAAAAAAGGGGGAATTGTATTAAGAAAACAATCAGTTAAAAATGTTTTTTAATGAGTTTCTTATCAAGGTTTTTATTAGTTAAGAAAATGAATAAATAATTCGAACAAACAGGCAAAAATTAGTATTTTTTTGTTAAAAGAAATTCGCATTTTTACAGATTTAAGCCCACAAACAAACACAAATGTAACAAATGCATGACATGTGAACGAAAAGTTTATTTTTTTATTCATTTTGTTTCCATAAGATTCCGCTTAAGAGGCAAAAAAGCATTAATTCAAAAATTTATATATATTTTTTTTCAATAATTAAAAAAGTTTATTGTTGCAAGAGGAAAGTGAAAAGTTAAAAAAAAAATTAAAAAAGCATTTTTCTAAGAAAAAACAAATAAATTTTATAAAAAAATTAAAATTAAATTATTGAAATTTTCGCAGAAAAAAATTTTGATATGTTTCTTTTAGCGACTACGATCGGTGCATGATGTTGGCTTTGCAGGAAAATCGTCATAAATTTGAATTTTATGAAAAAATAACAGCTATCAGCTGGACTTGAATTTATCTGTTTTTAGAAGAATTTTAACTTTAATAATAGATTCGCAGGAAAAATTAAAAAATCGGCGCAATACTCATATGACTTCTGCAACTGCAAAAACTTCTTCAAATTTTCGAAGCGAAAAGCCAACAATTTCAAATTTTTTATTTTAGTATTTTTTCTTTTTTTTTTGTTTTTATAATATTTAGCCAGTGTAATGTTATGCATCTTTTTATTTAAAAGTATATAAATATTTCCTTTCCTTTTACATTTTCTTTTAATACTTGAAAGTGAAAACCAAAAAAAAAAAAAAAAAAAAAACATCCACTTAAAATAGTGTTAAAAAGCAAACAATTAATTAATAACAATTTAAGCAGCAAGACAATACAAATTTTCGTCAAATTCATGCAAATAAACAGGCCATTCCATAAAAGCATTTCATTAATTATTTCTAAAGCAAACAAATAATATACATTTACAGGATTTATTTATGTTTCTTAACAACTGAGTTTTCTTTATAAATCAAACATTAATTTTGAGCAAAAAAGATTTAATATTTTTTCTCTTGCAAATAAATTTGATAAAGATTAGAGAGGCAAGCAGAAAGCAAAGCAAAATACAAAACAAAAATTCTTTTTTTGCAATAACAAAATAAATTTATATTAAGGAAAACAGTTTTGATTGGAAGAAAAGGATGAAAATTATTAAAACTTACCTAAAACATTCAATTCCACTCGATGGCCATTGAAATTATCACAAGTTTCAATTGGTATAAAATATGTTGTATCACATAAATAAATGTCCTCATCGGAGATTTGTAAATTTCTTATAATTAATCTAAATGGATTTTGTTCAACGGAAACTCTGTAAAAGAAATTATTAAAAAGAGGGGGTATACTTTACTGGCTTGAATTTATTTATTGGACATCAAAGGATTTAATATTGAAAGACTTAAAGACTTAAATTTTGTTTATAAAAATTAAGAAAAATTCAGTTAAAATTTTTAGAATAATTAAGATCCTTGACATAAATCCTTGGACATTCCTCTAGCTACACTCACATCCCCAAACCCATGAATATGTATGTCTAAAGGTAATGTTAAAGAGGAAATTATTATCGGCTTTTTTCTTATTTTCTTTTTGCTTTTTGAAAATTTAATACTTTCTACTACACATCCTTAACGGTGCTACACAAGACAAAAGTGATCTCAATTTAGAAAATCTTAGAAACATTTTCAAAACTTTAAAAGTGTTGCTTTTACTGCTCTCATAAACCTCAACCCATTTCTGGCAATTTTTAACGCCTTTCAGGTATGCACCACTTTTCGCTAAATTGCTATGATTTCTCACCACTGGCAAAAAAAAACATACTTTTAATTGCTCTTAAACATATTAGTCCCATCACTTTGATCTTACAAGGTAGATTTTCTTTAACATTAATTGTCGCTAATTTCAAAACTAGACTGATTTTGTTTTATCAAACCATTTCACCATTCTTTCAATGTATTGACAATTCAGTAAGTTTTATTTCATTAATAATATTTACCTGTCTTCAAACTCTTCAGCAACACTGGTGACGTTGCTATCATCCAGCAGCATGGCTGCTATACGATTGTCACCTTTAAACCAATTCAGTGAATGCAATTCACCACATTTATCCTTGTTCACAGGACATGGCACTATAACTGTCTTACCCTCTTGTTCGCTTATCACTTGATCTGTAAGCAAAAAAGTAAAATATAAATAAAATAAACACAATATTACAGAAGAAAACTATTTTTATTGATATTGATATTAGAAAACAATTTTTATTACTTAAAATATTTCTAGAAAATTAATTTTGAATTTAAATAAATTGAGTGGAAAATCACATGTTCACTTTCACAATACAAACAAATTAAAATATTCGAATTTTTTTCCCTTTTTTTCTTGGTTTTTCCATCTGCCAAGAAATTGGGAAAACAAAAATAGTTTTTTATCTCATGATGTGTTGTTGTGCATTATCCTTTGAGAGGACTTTAACCCTTACAACAAACGGATATCTTTATTTAATGTGTTTTGTTCGAGTTTTCGCACCATATGGCATGAGCTTGTGGCTATTTTTATATTCCATTTTGTATCCTTTTCTTTCCAGCTGTTTAGATAGTGAAATTTCTCTAGCAGTGATTTGCATATTTTTTTCCAACTTTCTTCTTAACATATTTTTTATGCTAAATTTAAAACAGGGATAATAATTTTATTTTATATGCATAAAAATTTTGTACATGTGAACTGTTTTTAGTCCTTTTTGCTTAAAGCAGATTGGAAGTGGTTCTGTAAAGAAGCTTGCAAAATATAGTATTTAAATATCGCAAGTTGTTTTATAGAGATGTGATTTAAATCGCAAGTTTGCTCTTAACATGATAGAAGTGCTTACGAAAGCCGCTTTAACAGAAACATTAGGCCAAAAAGGAGATAAATTATTAGAAATGTGAAAGTATTGAAAAAGGGATCCGCCTTTGAGTTTATAATACTTTTTGTACATTTTTCAAATCCGTTAGTTTTTTTTTTTTTGGTAAAGGATTTTCGGAAAATAACTTTTTTATATGATAATGAATGGAAATTATACAAATTTAATTTTGCGGAAGAAAGAAAGCATTGGAAATGCTCTCAATGTTTTCTTTTATCATACATTTTATGACAACAGAACTTGTTAAAATATCTCGTTTGGGAAACCCAATAAGAAGAATGGAATTATTTTCACGTTTGCTGCTATCCCGGAATGAGCAGCCATTAGCGTCATTAGCCAATATTTTATATAGATTGCATGATTCATTCTGCAGAATAATATTTCTAGGCAAACCTTGAGACCACAAAACCCATTATGAAGGAATACACTCAGCATTATAGAAATACTGGAAAAAATTAATCAGTATATTTCAGAATCCTAACTGGGCATGTGCTAACAAAGAAAAAGAAAGAAAACAGCTGGTTGCGAAAATATTACATTTATGCACCAATTTCCCCTCTCTCTAAAAGTTCAATTCCTAACAAATTGCTTAAGCTATAGTTTTAGCCCCTTTCCCATGAACAATCTGGTGTAAACATAATGTTAAAGGCAACTATCAGAAAACTATTTTGGCTTTTCAGCTATTGGAGAATTAAATATTTCTTAGTACATATCCTTAACTGTAGTGCGGAATTGAAAAATGATCTCAAATGAGAAAATCTTAGAAACATCTTCAAAACTTTAGAAGAGTTGTTTTTAGTGGACCCATAACCCTCAACAGATTTCTAAAAATTTTAACGCCTTTCAGGTATGCACCACTTTTTAATTACTAAAATTACTAATTTTTCTCATCACTGGCAAAAACCATACTTTTAATTGCTCTTAAAATAATTAGTTCGGGAATGATAAATGTTTCTCTTGGCCTTGTAAAAGCTTTGTAAGGCTTTCAATAGCCAACCGCACCCAAAAATATATAGTGAAACCCATACAGCAGTTATTTCTGTTAACCGCAACAGAAATTTTTATTTGTTAATTTACTTATGCATTACAAAGTGAAGTCAAACCAACAGACAATCTAATATTGGCACGAATTTGGCTTTAACTTCATATTGTGACCAGTTGTTGCCTTAATATGCTCTTGGAAACACATTTCTCCAGCGTGGTGAGACACATAATTTTAAGCATAGAAAATTTGCTAACATTAACCACTTATAATTCTCAATGAATCTTTAGCATTTAGACTTGCTTCACAGCCTTAAATCTTTTGCAACCCATTCCCCTTACCAAGTCTTTCTAAAATTTTACAAAAATTATATTTTATGTTCTGTTCTCTTTTCTATTCTATTTGCCGCCAGTAACACAAGAGAAAAGGCACTTCAACATATAGAAACCAAAAATTGGATGCGGTTTCCTGTTCATAAATTTTCACCAAAAATTCCCATTTTTATTTTTATTTCAATATACACATTATTTGCATCACATGGCCATCGTGTGCTAACAAGCAAAAGAACTTAAATATTTCTTATCAAGACGCAAGTGGTCGTACATAGAATTTTAAGCCTTTTTCTTTGCCTCATAGAGCCTACGAGATATATTTTATAACACAATCACTTGTATAATAAAAAGTTATTAGGGCGATATTAAGGCAACTGGTGGCAAGAAAGGCCAGCGATTTCTGTAAAAAAGGATTATGTTAAATAACTTGAAGAGAAATACGACTTTGCTCTGTTTCTGACTCAATTTCAAGGGCCAAGGTTGGATGTAAAGCACGGCTAAACTTTAAGATATTGTCTGCACTTCCTTTCACATTTCTCAATTTCAGAATAACTCAATTTGAACCATGGAAATGTATCGCAAATTATTTTCTTTCCAACATGACATAATGATAATTTTTCCAAAATAAAAAAATTATATTTTATTAGATAATTATGAATTTGGCCCCCACCTTTTGATAATTTAAATTACAGTACACTATTTAAATTTATCATTATATTTAAATTGTAATAATTTTCTGACAGTAAATCGGGAATCCCCTACTGGAATATATTTAATTTTTTTTCCACCATTATAATGCATTTAAGCTCACATTTGCACTGCCAGACTGGTTCCCATGCAGTGTTTGTATGCGTTTCTTTGTGTTTGCATGTGTCTGCATGTGTGTGTATGTGCACGACATCCATGAAAACAAAATTTATCTAAATATATGAATCTTGTTCAGATTATCTGCAAAACATAACCAGCCTTTCATTTAGCTTGGCTTGCCTTCTAACGTCTCCTTGCGGCTGTGTGTTGCTCTCTGCAAGGAAGGTCTATATGTGTCTTTATAATTCCATTTCCGTTTCCGTTTAGAACAGCAAAGAGCATGTAAGGCCTGACATGGCCTTTTACTAGTACGTATTTTCCATTTACTCCCTTTTCAACTTTTCCTCGACATTATTTCATTTTTTTTTTTTTTATTATTTTTCTAGCCTTCATTATGACTTTGAGTCCGAGTGACTAGTTTTTATAACTGCTTGGCTGATTTGATATGTTGTCTTATTTCTTTACTAGAAAGGAATTGGTTTTATTGTGTATATATGCATATATGCACTTGTGTTTCCCAGTGTATATGTGTGTTTGTTTTTGTTATAGAGTTATAGACGGAAGTCTATACAGTCAGTCACAAAATGTTGTATGTGTTTACTTTGAAAGTTGATTTTGTATGCTGTTTGTCAAATGTGTCACCCAGTGGTCTTAGCAGAATTTGCTTCTAGTTCTTTAAATTGACATTGAATTTTTCTATTTTATTTATCTGATTTTTATTTTTGATTCCACTTAATTTTTTATATTTGTTTTGAAAGCAAAGTTTTTATTCTTTTCAATTTGTTTAACAGAATTAAAAAAAAAATTTATATGTTTTGTATTGAATTTGAAAAGTTTTTAATGATAGAAAATTTAAAGTTTGTACAGAAAGATTCCTTCAAAACTAAAAGTTTTCATAAAAATTAATTCTACTTGTACAGGGTGTCCGCCAGAAAGGTATACTACTTGGTTTTGCCGCCATTTCGTTAGACATTTGTATTGACACTTTATAGTTGGCAGTCGTGAAGTAGAAACGTGGCAGCTTTACTATGGAAACATTTCATCAAAATCAAGTATCGATTACTGTGACGATGAGAAAGTTGTGCGAAAAGTAGCATTATTTGTCACGCACTGAATGATTTCGAGAAAAGGGGACTGCAGCTGATAGGCGAAAGCATGGACCTCAATCTGATGCAAGATCGGCTGAAAGCATTACTGCTGCTCAAGAAAGTATTCAAAACCATCCATTAACCTCAATTCGGCCTCAATTGAATGAGCGTTTGGTCTTCAAAGAGGAATTTTGCTCAATGACATGCATTTGTTTCAGGTCGTACAAGAAGTTATTCCAAGAGTCCATTTACGCCACCGTATATATGCCACAAGGTATACAGCTGGCCCATGACAAGGCCGATTTTAATGAAAATATCATAATGATTGACGAGGCACATTTTCATTTGAATGGATGTCAATTCTGGGCAATGGCAAACCCCCAAATTATTCATCAGTCACTTTTGCATCTACTAAAAGTGACAGTCTAGTGTGCAATTTGGTCAGGAGCCATCATTGGAAAAAACTAAAAATGCCGTTGTGGTATCTATAACTGGGTAGCGATATCTTGATCTGATTGAAAGCTTTTTATTGCCAAAACTGCATACTTTGTGCTTGATTGCCATATACTTGCAACGAGATGGTGCCACATCACATACAAGGAGGATTACAATGCAATTACTGCGAACCTCTTACCAAAAAAATTTATTTCAAGTTGTGCTGATGTTGATTGGCCTCCACAGTCGCCTGATTCGACTGCTCCGGGATATTCGTGATGAAATAATTAAAGAAATTATTTGAAATGTGAAATGTATGAGAATGTAATGAATGAATGTCCTCATAAGGACTCGCATTTGTAAAAGACAGAGGCAGCCGTTTATCTGATATTGTGATCCAAACATAATTGCCGACATTAAATAAAACATTTCTCAATATAAGTTTGATTATCTTCTATTCAATCAGAACTTGTAGACAAGCAAAGTAGCATACTTTCGGGCGGACACCCTGTATATAACCATACTCCTAATGATTAAACAACGAAATTTAAACCTCCTTTACCAGGAAGAATTTAATTTAATGACCAACTTGTTTAAACAAAATTTAAACACGAATTATGTTAAGAGAAGTTTGTGTCACCAAATAAAATAAAAAAAAATATTTCAATTTCTTTCAATATTTCATCCTTTGAAGCAACTGGATTAGTTCAAATATTATACGCTGAAAAAAAATATTTAAGAAAAAAAAAACTACAAAAAAATAGAACATCAAATAGAAATAGGAAATTTACCAAAATCTAGAACTCCTTAAGAATATCCTGGCTTTACTAGAGAGAGCATCCCGAAAATATTGTTGTATAATACATGGTATTTGCGAGCAAATTCCTGTACGAGATTTTATGGATTTTTAGGCAGCAAAAAAAAACGATGTTTTAATTTATTGCCAAATCTAAATTAATGAAAACTTGTTTTGCGATAAACCATTTTCTAGTAAATAAAAATTTGGAATAAATTCTTTGAGAAATTTGTTTTGATAAAGAAAAACAGATTAAGTCATGCCTAGACAAAAATATTGAAAGTAATTAAAATGTCTATCTTAACCATTTAGTAAATATGTCAGATACAAACTGCTAAAGTCGTGGGTTCGATCTGATCCTTCTCTCTGCTCAAATGCTCTTACTTTTAAGAGCAATATGTTACAAATTCTTATGAACGAAACGAATCTCTAGTTCTCTGATGTCCCAACGACAGCATACTGACGCATCGGTGGAGTTGTGATAGCAAACAAATAATCGATACCACGCCTTCGCCTACCAAGAAGTAGTTTAACAGGCTTTGTTTACTGCCAGAAGAAGCAACTCCTACTTCTTAATTTTTAAAACTTTTGAAATATATATTTAATTACACTTCTTTTAAAAGCAAATCTTTTAAAGAAAAAAGTAAATAAAGTGATAAAATGCTAAATGGCTTCTCGTTAGAAAATATCTTGAAATGTCTTCAGCAGAATCCCAGTAACGCAGTTGTAGGCTTAACTTATCGTTATTTTCTATATACTCTTACCTGCCTTGAAATCCTCTTATTATAAATACGATTTACTTGAAAGCCCACCTCAACTAGAAGCGTATCCATGCAGCTGCAGGCATCAGTAAAATACATTTAATAAGCCTTATAAATAATCACTCACATGTTACCAAAAGCATGTGTATTTATTGAAACCTAAACCTTTAGCCTGAACCAAACCGGAAGCGGCTTAATTTATTTTAACAGCGTATTTATAAAGTTTGTTTTTTCATTATGCATTACAAATTAATAGAAAACCTCAAGGCAGCCAAAAGAAAACATGTAATAAAAAACACAATCCTCAGATATCCACATTATTGCAAATGTAAAAAGCAGACATCCAAAAAGGACAACGTAACAAACCACAAACATTTTATAACGAACATCACAAAAGCAAAAATAAAAAAAAAAAAACAAGATCGAAAACGAACAAGGGAACCTTAAAATTAAATTGTAGCTGGAGTAGATTGTAGATTGAATTGTAAGGGAAGCGAATAACCTAAAATATACCACAGCTTTTCCAAAATAAATAATCCTCTGATCCTGATTTAAACATGCCAGCCAACTGGCTATGAAGGTTGCTCAACACCTTCACAGCATGTTTCAGCCATACGGGGAATTTTTTTTTTTTGCATCAGAATTGAACATGTGAAATGTCTAATGGTTTCTGTGGTTGAATATTGAGAGAATTTTTAATGCTGTTATATATTGGTGAATGAAGGAAAGAGCAGAGCAATTCTTAAATCATGTTAGCAAAAAAGTAGCTAAAAACCAGAATAAATATTTTTATGGTTAACCGACGACACAGAAGAAAATAAAAATTGTATTCTTAAAAAGGATTTTAAAATGTTTATATTAGAAAAAAAATAAAAAGATTTTTTTTTATTTCAATTAAGTTTAGTATTTCCTTTTTTTATCATTATTAAAGTTTAACAGTTACAGAAATTCTCAGCAACGTAAAATAATTGTAAAAGTAATATATTTTTCTTTTATTGGCAACATCCCGAGCGCTTAAACATTTCCAACTCAGTTTAATTAGTTTTTGTAGTGTTTCAAATTTTTAACAATTCACTAAAATGGTGAATTTTATTTATACATGTGAGTCATACGCATCATCCTTCCAACTTGAAGTGGTAGCATACTTTTAGGGGGTTACATGGGAAAAATATATAGCACACAAGGAATAACAGTAAGTGTGTTATATTCGGTTTATTCACAAAGAATGCCATTCCGAGAATAGTATCGTAGAGTGCTTTTCTTATCAAGAATTTCTCAAGCTGATTTAAAGCCACAGAAATAGTAATAAAGCTCCAATTTCTTTATTACTTAATTAAATTTCACATCTGGAAAGAGTTTTCAATGCGCCAGCCGCAAGGCAGGCAGCCAAATTTCTTGCCAGTTGGAGCAAGCAATTTCGAATGTTGTTGGTATTTTTAACCGCCTTTTTCTAGATAATTAAAATTCTTATAGCCCTCAACGATAAAAACAATTGTATGAAATATAATCATTTTAATAATAATCAACGTCATAAAAAAGCTTTTGCCTTTATTTGAATTTTCCTTTCACCTTCAAACTTAACAATGAAATTACATGATGCGTGCGTAGACGTTTGGAAAGATACTTTATTGGAAATATTAAAGTCATAAATATTTGTGCATACTTTAAGGCTAAAGGAAAACGTCTAAAGGGAAAATATGAAACCAACAGCAATGACAACTTGTGTATATAGAAGTTATTTAAATAAAGTAAAAGGGGCAGCCCGTAAGCAGATGGTTTTAACGTAATTCATAATAAAAGTTATCCTTAGTTGTAATTGTAGCAAAGGTCGGACACGTTAGCCAATGTGTTGCAAACTCTGATGAATGTAGAAGTTATTAAAACAAGTACAATTAATTATAAGAATTTTATTAAAGTTTCGTATACAAAATGTCTGCGCCAGGCAATTCCCATTCATTTCGAACATGATTTGGTTCACCGGCCTATAATTTTAAATCCCCAAGCAGACAGTTTAGTAATATTTTTGAGTGCTAACGGTTGCCAGAAAGTGTTCTGTATAAATAAATGTGGTAACTACTGGAAATGCTTATTAAAAAGTCTACTGAATAAGCTGTAATTAGTTATTATAAATATTTGGCCTCTTTGAAAGTATTTAAGTATTATTTGGGATTATAATTTTATAAATACTTTAAAAAAGGTTGTTCGGAGAATTTTTAACCAGTTTGTAATTTTGTCATGATAAATAAAAGTATTTTTAAGTAAAAATAAAGCTTTTTGGCTTCGTAAACTAACAGATGGCGATCAATAGTTAATTTCATTAAATATATATTTTCCGTTTAAAACTTATATTACTAAAACTTAAACATCTGAAATTAAAAGAAATATTTTTGAATGAATTTCCACTGCTAACCTTTAACCCTTTTTACTCCCTCTCATTTCCCATTCATATTCATTTAAGACAAACAGTCAACAAAACTACTTCCTACATATCCTTGCAATATTCCATTCTCTTGATGGTGGCATAATGCAATATAAAAGAAGAGACCATGACTTGAGTGGTCTTTATATTTATATAAAAATTTCTTTTTCTAATAAATATATATTTTTTGTTTAAATAGCACCAATATTAACGAGACAGCAAGCATTTGCAAATAAATGAAAAACATCTCTTTCCGAGTAAGGAAAGAGCTGCTTCCAGGATGAGTCCACGACCACTTTATTTTTCCCTGACATTGTTGTTGTGGAAAAGGCCTAATTTAAATATATTAAATTAAAAGAAAACTGCTCAATCCGATTTTAGAAAACCTTTACTAATTTTTAATATAAACAAAACGGTTCTGAAATCCACGAAAGCTCTTCTTTCTTGCTGCAGCATTTCAAAAGCAACTGTAATGAAAAACTAGTAAACCATTCTGAATTTTCTTAGAAATAAACTAAATTTTCTCTTCGAAAAAAAAATACTCTGCAATAAAAATTTTTTCCAACTTCAGAATTTCGAAAAAGGCGGCGTAAAACCTCCTCCCTCCGACTTGTATCGACAACAATTCAAGCACATTTTCCACGAATATCCTTCAAATTATTTCTTACGTGTTTTTCGGCAACAATTAAAAATATTACCCAGCGGAAGTTTGCAACATAAAAATAAATGACATGCAACAGCTTGTTAAATTTTACGGAATTTTATATTTCTCTCTCTCTATCTCCCTCTCTCCCTCTCTCTCTCCCTTCTGGCTAAAGTAATATAATGGCTTAAGGAGGCTTTATTTGTGTTCATACATTTGGACACATTTCGACACACTTTTCCGAACGCAGTTCACCACACTTGAATTTAATAGTCAGTATACTAAGTATTTGCTTAATGCCAACAATAGAAAGAAATAAGCCGCCAGGTAATTTAATTAAAAATTTCAGCTAGGAGGGCAGTTTCAAAAGGATATGAATATGCAAGCTGATTTATATTATCTAGATAAGTAATAATAGAAATTTTGTAAATAAATTCATAAATAAAAATTAATGGCTTTTTCAGGCGATTTTAAGTAAAGTTGATTTTA
The DNA here is from genome assembly GCA_963402855.1 of Ormia ochracea. Lineage (NCBI taxonomy): Eukaryota > Metazoa > Arthropoda > Insecta > Diptera > Tachinidae > Ormia > Ormia ochracea. The sequence goes on from OY727106.1 coordinate 23,969,179, forward strand.
TGAGCTGCAGAAGCTTTCGGTGTAATGGGCTTCGGTTAGCTGGAAATAAATAAAGCTTACGGTATATCTTTTGCAGATCCAGCACCTTTGGTAGTGTTGATATCAATCTGGCGTAATTTTCACATATCAAAGCTCTGCCTACACAGCAACAAATTAGAGAAATTGATTGCAAAAATCAGCTGTTTTCTTTGCCAGCAATTACTTTTACATGTTTTCTAGAAGTATTGAATATTAAATTCAATTTTATAATGTTTTTATAATTTTTATTTGAGACGGAAAAGTACAAGATACCATATTGTTTTATAGTTAAAGTTCTAATAAAATTATAACTTTTTTTATATTAAATAATTATTTTATGTTACATTTTTACATTTTTTTATAGCAGCCATAAAATATGCTGCATGAATTACTTAGTGGCTGATTATGTTTATATCCTTTATGTATAAGTATACTTTTAACTAATTGGTAATATTTTTAATTTACCACAACATAATTTGGAGGAAGGATCGTTTTTTCGCCCTCCCATAAGCGAATGGGGTTAGTTTATGTGTAATTTCTATTATATATGGGCTTATTTTAATAGATCCTTGGATAAATGGCTTAGCAAAGCAAAGGCCAAAAGGATTAGAAAGAAATGTAAAGATTAGAAAAAGTACTTTTTTCTTTAGCCAATATCAACAATAAGAAAAAAAATTGGAACCAGTTCACAAAAGGATATCAAATATCCTTACACGGAAATTTATTTCGAGGAAATTTATGGTTTTATATAGTATGATATATTTAATATGTTTTCCCATGTGACTTAGGAGCAGCTGCAGCTTGGATACAAGCAAATAGTAGAGGGATCCAGCCTGAAATAAACCGAAAGGCGTTCTTGGTGGTAATACGGCCGTAGAAGAGGAAGAAGTAAGTGCCTTAGTCAGTGAGCAACTTGTGTAGAGCTCAACATACCCGAGGAATGAATGACGATTCACGCGGAATGCAGCAATGCACTTTAAGTTTCACTGTATTTTAGCTGGAGCCTTCTTTGCAATGCTGGAAAAGCTGGACAAAAATATTTTACTTAAAAAAAAGTTGCACTATTAACGAATAATCCGCAGTGTCACGATGCCGTTAAGCCATTTACCAAAATACTTACTATCAAGTAATTACAGATAATAGAAATTAGAATAGAGATTTGAAAAAACTTATGCATTCTTGATTTTTCTAAAAAACCAGTGTGATTGTTATTATGACGAAGTGCAAAGTGGAAACTTTAAACTCCCGACAAGCGTGCGAACAGAATAGCTTAATTTCAGTAAGTTTGTTTATTTCTCTCAATAAAACTTTTCCTTTTTTATTAGTTAATACTTCCTTACTCGCTCCTTTCACAGAAGAGCGACACACACACACAAGCAAGCTTTGAAATAAATAATTTTAGAAGAAAAACTTCAACCGGAAGAGGAAACTTGTTATCAGCATTTGTAAAAATATGTGTTTGCGTGCAAATGTATAAGTGACTGAAAATTCTTACAAGTGTGAGTAAAAGCGATTAATTTTAGCTTCTCCTTTTATCGATGTTTGTTACATTTTTATTGCTAACTGTGGTTTCACACTTGTATTTATTATTCTCTTTTGAATTATATTTCCTGCTTGTCAAGATTTATTTCAATTTTTCTACTTGTTGTTTGCCAAGACAAACTAAATGAATTGGCTGCTTTGTAGATGGTGCTGAATTGCTAAGAAAGAAAAAGAACTTTCCCAATGTTCTTTATTATTATTATCAAAATAGCAACACACACGTTCCATGAGCTGTGATCACCAAAGGGCTTAAAATTTTTAACGAACAACTCCTTCCCCCAACCAAAGTTATGCAAACACTCTTTTTCCTTTTTGTACGTTTACGGCAACAAGTTCTTAACTGGAATATTGTTAGAAGCAATTTTATTCTTTTCCTTTTACTTTGTAAAAAGAAAAAGAAAAAAAAAAGGAAAGGAGGAAAAAGAAAAGATGGTATGGCAAAGATGATGCGGTGGCACAAATGCTAGAAGTGAAAAAGGCAACCGAACAGGAAATGTGTGCGTGAGAAAAGTTTATTGTTAAGTTAACAACACTGTATATAGAAAAAGTAATGTTGTTCAACTTTAAGCAGATTGTAGGAGACCAAGTTGGTAAGTTGGTGCGAGTGCGTGTTTGAGGGGTTACTTTGTTGCCAGCCAGTGTAATAAAATACAAAGTAATAAACAAAAATAATAAGATAAAGTGCTGTGCAAATGTGTGAAATTAATAAAGTCTTTTGCAATACGAATACGAATTGTGAGATGGTGTGCGTGTAAGGAAACGGGGTTGGCCGCATTCAAATCTTTAAATAATAAAAGAAACATTTCATTCTCACAAATTAATTCCTTTTAAAAGTCTATTCATAAAAGGTTGCTCGCACAGTCTTTGGGTCAACAAGACTTCGAGCTGGCTAGGCAAGGGAATTTGGGGCCCTCTAACTTTATCCTGAAGCGGTTCTGCGTAAACTTGAATTTCAGCCAGTGCCGGCAGTAATAAAATGTACTGTTACTGGCCTACGCATGTCCAACAAAATTACACTGTGCCCGACTTCCTAAATGTTGTATGCAACTGTTGCTCATAAGTTGAATTTGCTTACTTTGTTGCAACCTTATAAATTACAAAACAAAAAAATTTGAATAAGAGAGCTCCGAATTATTTATTTAGAACGGACTTTGAACACCACTTTTGGGGAATAACTTGAATTTCATTGACAAATATTTACAAATTAAATGTAAATTTGTAAATAAAATATGTAGAATACACTATTTATAATCCCTCAGGAAGTTTGTGGAACTCGCTGGAAGGAAATTTAAATTTAATTTTAGCCAAGGAAATGCCAAACAACTTGACAATAAAAAATTAAGAAAATTAATTATTAATTAATAATAATTAATAAAAGTTTAAAATGTAAAAAATGAAGCGACTTAGAATTGGTAATCTGTTTACTTTGTAAAAAGCTTCTGACGCTCCTCTGGAGCTTTTTAATATTACAAGCATTAATAACGTAACAACTCGACAAGTAATTAGAGGGCTGTTTATGGGCTGATTAGATTACATCGAGAGCAATTTCATGGAAAATGTTTGAAATTCATGAACATGCAAGACCAAATTTTTTTTAATTTATATTAAAATCAACAACTTGAAGCGCGACCAAAACAAAAGGGAAACCAACCGGTGACACGTGTCGATATATTGTCGTTATATTTTACTTTCTTTAGTGGAAGAAAGTAAGCAAGAGTGGTTGCAGTTTTGTTTATTTTATTCTACATATATATCCTTTCTGCGGCCTATGGTAAACCGGGGGCGTAAGAGTGTCTTCAAATCACTACTTTTGCGGAGAACTTTGGCATTTTGCTTTTGGTGGTCGGATATTTTTCAGAGAGCTACAAGATAAACCAATAACAAGTTTCCCGACAGCAAACATAAATTTTATTAGGGGAATAACAAAAGTATATACCCAAAGGTTATATATATAGTATATTGAATTTCTGATGAGAAGATATATGTATATCTGAGCCAAAGAAAAAAAAAAACAAGAAAGTTTTATTTATGAAAAACGTATGAGCAAATTAGTTGAAAGTTAATATCGTGCAGTAGACAGTGATTGATTAATTTAACTTTTTTAATATAAATTTATTATCAATAACGATTTAATTGCTTGCACTCCAAACTCTCTTCTATATTTTTATGCCCCAATTTTGACTTCTATTATATCACCCTCTGGGTAATTGATGTATCTTCACGTCTGCATTACTTGCCCTACAAAATGAAAGTATAAAATTATTTATTAATGGCTGGCTAAAGTCAGTCCTTGAGTTGCTACATCATGTATATCTGTATGCATATATTATTTACACACTTTACATTTCACCTCACAGTCTGACACCCTTTTCCTTTACATTTTATATTACTTTTTCCCACATGGTTCAATGTTTTATACTATTTTTATTTTTATTTGTACTTTTCTTTTCTCCTCTAACTTTGTTTTCTCTTTTGCTTTTTCTTGGCAAGTGATACATGTAACTTTTGCGAAAAATATGATATGTGGCAAATTTTTGTTCGCTTGATTTTGTTTAAAAATTGTTTTCCCTAAAATTTATAACTTTGACTTGGTAATGCAACAAAAATATTTGCTTATCACAAGAGAAAGCAAAATGTATTTGCGGGGAAGTTGCGGCAAAACATTTCCCCCTCAAAATTGGAAAAGAACATTAAAGTTGTACTGACAGCAGCACATTTTTTTTAAAATAATATTTTTCATGCTGTATTTTTTTCACACTTCACCTTTAAAGGAATTCTTGTTATGGCTAAGAAAAGATTTTAAAGTACTAAAAGAAGATATGAATTAAGGATTCCATAACAAAATCACATAAAGTGAATAGAAAGGCGGATTCATGTTTCTCCAAATAAGAGACTCAATTATATCCGTAATGTAACATAAACAAAAAAAAGTTGTGAAATGAAAGATAAAATAGAAAAAAGCAAAGAAGTACAAATATAAGTGATTTGGTTCGTGATCCTTCCAAATAAATTGTTCATTCTAAATTGCATGTCAATTCGATAATCTTCTTTAGGTTATGCTAACGCCAATACCTGTTGATCCTTTTTGCATTTTGCAACATTTTTCCAATTTTATAAATACCGATCATTTTAATTTTCATATTAAATATTTAGTTTTTTATCTCTGCTTTTAATAAGCCCTCCTTTTCTTCTCATTTCAGGTATGTGCGCAAAAGAAAAGCTGGTAAAAATTACTTTTAAATAATTATAAAAACCACTTAAGAATGGAAGAAAGTAAGTTCATTTCATCAATTCCTTAAATTTTCCCTACAAAAATTGTGGTGTGATAATGATTTTCTGGAAGGATTTGTTTAAGGACGACATACAGGTATCACACTATAAAGGAATTGCCAAGTTATCTTCTTATCAACATGGCTTCCCGAAGCCATGTATTAGTACTCCTAATATTTTGGAACTCAGAACAGCCAATAAACTGATATTGTCTTCACTGATTTTATAAAGTTAACCAGAATATTGTGCTTTTCAAATTATCATTTATGAGATTTGCAATATGCTGGCCAAAATCATATCTTTCTGGTAGAAGCAATAAGTTCGATTTAAAAATTCCAATTCAAGGAATATTAACGTTCTCTCTTGTGTACTCCAAGGTAGTCATCTGTGTCCTGTTTTCTTTAAATTATTTATTAATGATCTTTATCTGTAATGCGGTATTCCAATATACTTATGTATGTAATACATCTCTTCATATCTTTAAATGGCATGACTGCTTAATCATCCTGCAATCGGATATAGAATGTTTCTCTCAACGGTGTAATTATAATCCTTTGGATTAAAACATCAAAAAGTGTAAAAATGTATTATTTTACCACTCGGTTAAACTTAATACCTCTTATTAGCTTAATTCAACATTACTGGAAAAGTTGACCAGATTGTGGATCTTGGCATTTTATTAGATCCTAACCTTGAATTTTCTGATTACATTGCAATGATTGGAAATAAAGCAAATGGTGTACTTGTACTCTCTATCACGAAAGGTTTATATATGTCCTTAGGGTATCCTATTTGGAAATACGGATCGATTATATGGAATCCTTACTTCGACATATACATTAATATCATCGAATCTGCATGCTCATATGTTCTTCCTGCGTATGAATCTAGACTAGATCTTATCAAATTTTCCACCATGAAGGAGCGTTTGTTGCGTGAAAGGATAAATTTACCTTAAAATTTTATAACCTTCAAGAAAACATTTTTTTTCAAGATTTATCCTTTATATATTCAAAATATTGAATTGAATTGACAGTAGTTATTAAAATCTTAATTAATATGTATTATTTCCAGTCCTTTTGTTTTATCTCTTTGATTATTTGATTTTGGCTAAAGACCCCTCCTACTCAAACGCGTATAGGATATTAAGAAATTAATTAATGCATCAATATGACTAGGGAGATTAGATAAAACAATTAACATCAATCTTATAAGCATAGAAAAATGTTGTACGCTTTTGTAAGACTTTTATATAAATCATATAACTATCATATAATTTGCAGGACTAACGTATAACTTTAATTTTTCTTAACTTTAATTATAAATAACCAACAAAATATTTAATTTGGCTGACAGTCGTGATTTTTTAATCAAACTTTGTATATTCACAAAATGGCACAAATTACAATCACTTCATTATATTTATTAATATATATATATATAATAAAATAAATTCTTTTTTCTCATTAATATATAATAACAGAAAGAGTTTGTATACGGTTTTAATTATTTTAATATACTTGTATATATATTGTCAGTGCAAAATGAAAGTTGTTGCCTGAAAGTATGCAAACACTTCCGCATATGCCACTTTAACAGAGTAGCCATATTTGCGAAATGGCATACTATACATGGCACTCTTAAAGCTATTATTACATATAATTAAATTTTTCCATTAGCGCTGAACAGTGGAGTAGCAAAAAAGCACATCCGCATACAACATATGAAAATGTTTTATAAACAAAAACGACAAAAAGTGTGCAAAATAACTCGTAGAAAAGTACAAATTTAATATTTATTTTTACAGAAGCCTATCAGCAACCGTGTGTAGCACACAAGTTTTTAAAATAAACTGTCAGCAAAAATAAAATTGAAAAATAAAGCAGAAAACAGTTTGCGGGCTTTTGTTATTTTTGCAAAAGGAAAAAGTCAAAGCAAATGGTTAAAGACAATATTGTCAACACTTAATAGCACTTGCGGTTTAACACAAAAATCACTTTGTTTTAATAAAAACACATTTAGTTTTACAAACACAATGTCATATAAAATAACTTACATTCCTTCTTTGTCTCATACAGAAGCAGCTTTTTATCAATACCATGTCCAGGAAAAAATAAATTCATATTTCTTGCTTCCTTTTCTTCTTTAAGTACAAAGAAAAGAAATAGGAACACAAAGGTTTTCTTATAATATAGATAGCACTTTGAACCACAAGCCCTAAAGTATGCTGTTATCATATTAGGGAAAGCAAAGCAAATGGCATTTGAAACTCAATTGAAATTTTATCAAAGTAACACTTAAAATAGACACAAATTCTCATACCTTGTAAATTTTCATAGAAGAAAAACTTAAATTTAATGTATTTATTTTTGATTTTTAGTTTGTTATTGTCACAACAATTTAACTTTATTTAATTATTTCATTTCGAAATGTTTACTTGATATTCACAACGCCTAGAAATATGCTACATTTTTAGTTAAAATTGTACCTCCTAAAAGTATGCTTGATATTATCTTTATATGCGTAACTTGTACTCATACTAATTTAATTGCGTTGAGAATAACTTTTATTTTATTTAATTTTTTACTTTTAGTCTTCAGCAGCAGTTAATATTTTGACCGCTGGCTGACCTTTGAAAGGAATATTGTTAAGAAAGCTCATATCTAGCAAGCAAATGCTGTAGTAATTAATGGCTTCAAAAAAAGCATCCAGCAGGTTATTTAGGAACTAAAATTGTTATTCTGTACTTATGTACAAGGAGAACTCCTCATTATACAAATTTTGCTTAGGAGGTGGGTTATAGATTTTGCAGTTTCGACTAGAAAATGTACTGCTGTACTCGCACAGTAATAACAAAGCCTTGATGTCAGAAGGAGCAACTCATCCAATTTTTATTTATTTTTACGTGAAATGGCTAAAATGGCACTCCGCGGCATTTCCTTAATGTACAACACATACTTGCCATAAACAATTTTGTAATGTTCCCTAAGCAAACACCTGTAAATGAATTACCTAATGAGCTTTTCTGATTTTGATTGATCTCGTCGCCTCATCTAACTTTAGTTAGTCTTGTCTGAAAACTTGAATTTGAATAGCAAAAATAATATTCGTTACATTGACGCATCGTACTTTTGAAAGTTGTCAGACTGTAGCGTTTTTATTACATAAATTAATAATCTTTAAAACACAGAAAAAGAAAAAAAAAACTCAGAGCGCTTTAACATTCATAAATCCTTGTGAAGGAGGAACGAAATAGAAATCACGTACTGCCAAATAATAAATGTAAAACAAAAAAATTGTTTTTAAAAAATTATCATTAAATATGCACATGAAAGCAGAAATCTATTGTTAAGGCTATTAGAGAAAGCAGTGCCTATTTTAAGGCGGCACCATATTGTTACGAGAAATATAATTGCCCGTAATTTAAGCGTATATAAAAGAATTTTAATAAACCATCGAACAACAGCAAAGTAAAAATAACTCAAATCGTGGCAGCCTACAAAGCACACACTCCACTTATCTGCTGGCACAAACATTCCTTATTACCTTTGAAATTCGTTACATTACTCTCTTCGTATTAGATTTTTAACAATTGAGCAAAAATATAAAACGTGAAAACGTAACATCTGTTTATTTTTGTATAAAAAATTTGTTGGTTTTTTTTTTTTTTTTTTTTTTGTTTTTTTGATACGACGAACTTGGTTCCCCCATTATCGTCTGACAATATAGCAAATTGTAAACGTGCTGAGCGCCCTCATAAAAGCAAAAAAGTATAAATAAAACGCGTTGTGATTCGTTCTATTTTCTATTTGCCACTTTAATTTGTTCTGGCGTTCATATAATACAACATTTGCTTTGGAGAATTATACTTCAAAGTTACACATGCCGGAGGAAAGTTTTAAATATATTTATTTATTTTTTTTCTCTTTTTGTTAAAAAATTCTTATTTCAAAATTATTTAAGATTTAATAGCTTCTTTGTGAATGTGTTTCCTTTGATTTTGTAATCAAAATTTGTAATACTTGAGGAAAAATTTTGAGATCCAATTTAATTATGTTTCTGTGCTTCGCAGAGAAATTCGCTTTTCTTATATAAATGGAAAATTATAAAAACGTTTGAATGATAAATTAGCAGAATATATCTTTTCCGATTCTCATTTAAAATGTATTTTCAATATTTTTAGATTTTGATAAAGGGGGAAAAAATAAAAATGTTTCTTTAGAAGAAGTTGAAACACAAAAAATTATTCTCCAGAGACGCCATTGAAAAAATTTATATTTCGGAAATACAAGAAAAAGAATTTTCAATGAAATGTTTATTATTGGCAAGCAATTTTCACAAGAAATAAAATATATATTATTTCACAAAATAAATAAGGATTTTATATTTAAAGTGCAAAAAAAAAATTATTAAATTAAATTATATATTATATAATTATTATTACATTATAATTATAATTATATGTTTTTTTTTGTTTATAGTCTCAATATTTTGCTTAAATGTTTATTCATTTTGTATCAAACTGTGTTTATTGGCTATTTAGACTATAAAAAAATTTATATAGTTATTATTATTTTTTTTTTTTTTTTTGGCTTTAAACATAAAAACTTAATTTATTTTATAATAAATATTTGTTTTATTTCTGGTCAAAATTGCTGGCAAATATTATTTTTCCATTCATCCTAAATTTTTTTTATTGATCCCTAAGATATGCACTGTTTTTTTAAATTGAGATATAACATAATATTTCAGTGGCGAATGAAGAATCTTAAATGTGCAAATTAAATATGACAAATTGATAATGAAAACTAAGTTTGCCGAGCTAAAAAGAAACGGCAATTAATATGAATGTCAAAAATTCCACAAATAATTTTGAACCAAAATCAATGCTAGCCAATATGCTAGTCAATATTAATATATTGGCTATGCTAGTCAATATTAATATATTGGTTGTCCTAGGCAATAATTAATCCTAGTCATTGTTAATATTGTGATGAAAATTTACTTTTTTTTTCCTTGAACAACAACTGAAGGCAAGGTGTGGACCTAAGCAGCGCAGTAACTCTCCTTGACATCAAATTGACTTTTTTAATCGATAAACATGATGTTTTGCTTTCATCCTATATGGTGGGAGCTGCTCTACTTCTAAAATATTAGCACCTCCTAGTGCATCTAGATTTACCTAGGACCATTCAGAACATTTCCTATTAATAGTGATTGTAGAGGATAACTAAAAGGGTAGAGCTTGAGGAAAAAAATTCTCGTTGATTGTGCCTCTGATTACAATTACTTGCATCAGCTGGTTGACAGTAATAAAAAATAGAAATTTTTAATAATATGTGGCAATAAATTTTTTTATTTTTTTTTTCAATAGTTATTTATTGTATCTTCAAAATATTGTATTGAATTGCTAGACAATTAGGCCCCTCCTACTCAAACTTGTATAGCCCCTATCGTTTAGGATATTACGGGCTAATACATTGGGGTGCGTCTCTAACCTTTTTAAGTATATCTCCCTGTGTAGTTTTTAACCTCACTTTTCACAAACGGCACATCCACATCTTTGCGTATATTCTAATTTTTAAATTCTGTTCTGTTGTCTTTGAATTTTGTCTGCATTTGACGCAGAGGCAGTGCCCCATATTTGGATTCTGTAATATCAGATAGGCTTTAGAATGGATTTATACAACAAAAGTTTGCAATCTAAACAAAGAGTGGAATTCCCGCCCATCAACCGTTTTAAGTGAACTGCTTTTAATTTCATTTGAGTTAATTTTCTGTCAATGTGACATGTCCAAGTTAAGAGTACGTCGAGGTGTATTGGGAGGTACTTGACATTTGAATGTTGAGGTATTACCTGAATATTGATGGTAATAGCTGGAGATGAGACTCCATCTCTTTAACTATTTTTCCACTCTCATGTCGTGTTCTTGCAAATTTCTGGAGGTTTCTCGGGGATTTTCGTGAATACTTAGAAAGGACGTGCCATCAGCAAAGGTTGAAGTGTGTACGCGATTATTATCTGGCATATCGGAAGTATAGAGCAAGTATAATAACGCCCCAGAATGCTAGCATGTGGGACTCTGGCTTCAATTCTTTGTGCAATAAATAGTTGCGAAAATAAATGGACGAACTGCTAACAAAACGTCTTCTCGGGAGTCTGTTCTGCAGTAGAAATACTTCTAGTAAATTCCTGCCATGTCCAGAACTCCCGCCATTTGTGAGATGCGCCCTAAAAATTATTAATTACAGGCCATTAAATTTCTTATTTTGGAATTCATTCTATTTCTGCCCGCAACCTGCTACTTCTTTATTTATATTTATGTATATTCAAATGTCAGTTGTATTTTGAAAAAAAAATTATTTTTAAAAATAAACTACAATTTAATTCCATCTAAACATTTTAGTTAACATTAAATTTTTCTATTGCTTTCATGTCATTTAATTGCAAACAACTATAAAAATACTTCTTTATAAATCAAATCAAGGCTACCAAAATCCTGTTTGCAAAAAGGAATCCAACTTTTATTAAAACATAAATATTAAATAACATATTTGAAAAGGAAAGTAAAAGCTTATCTCTAGTGACATCAGTAGTCTTTCAGAACTGCACATTTCTAAGTCAACTTCAAACCAAAATCAAAGCAGACTCCTGGCATTTCAATTAATCAAAAAACCTAAAATGTCCTTTATTATTTAAATTTTTATTTCTCTTTTCTCTTTTTCCAGCAACCCTAAAATATTTTATTTATAAATCTAAAGCTGTAAAGTTTTCCTGCTCTACGCCGCAATGACCATACTAACCCATTAAAAGCCTTTTTGCAATATTTAAATGAAAATGGTAAGGCAGCATAATCAAACAAAGTCTGATATAAAACTCACATACACGAAATGTAGCATATCGTGTAGACACTTGTTAAAGTCTGCACGAAATTTCACATTTGACAGGATTAAAAATAGAAATAAAATTTTATTTCATACTCGCATACACTCACACACAAAGTCACTCGGCTAATTGCGTTCAAGTGCTGCATTAACATTTGGCAGTGGTCTTGGAATAATACGACTACTTACGCTTTAGCACGTACAAGCAAAAGGTCAAACCAATATTTTTATTAATAGAGCCGAGCATTTCTGTGCGGCATTTTTCTCTAGGTATTTCTGAATGGCTGGATTATTATCATTTTTGTTTTGTTTCTGTTGAGTTCCTGTTTGAATATTTATTATTTCGGAGGTCATGCAATATTAAAAAACTGAAATCTATATCTTATGTGACCACCATGAGCAATTGGTGGCAAGGATAAGAGTATGTGTGAGGATAAATTATAAGCAGCGTGGAAATTTTTCAAATCATCACACATTTTACTACCGTCCTGTCATATTTCGTTGTTGAAATGTTTCCTTTAAATTCGGTGTGTACTTGCAATACAAAACTAGAATTTTTAGTCGTATTTCTTTTTTTTTTTTTTGCAACAGTGATTGAATATGCATCGAAAGGAATTGGTATGCTGCAATAGGATAACTTTTTAAAATTTTCTCAAATCCCCGTATACCATACTTACTTCATAATGTGGAAAACTAAATACAAATACAGCTCCTTCCGTAGGCATATGAATAACGTACAGCCTACTAAACCGGAAGTCGCAGTTTCGATTTCTGCCTAGACCCTGTATGTTTTCTAGTGGACAACCCGAAAGCTTTGCAGGTTAAGTTAGTTTAAAATAATAAAAAAAAAAAACACTTGAGCCTCTCTCGCCTTGCATATTACAAAACACTGCCATTAATAAGAAACTGAAATTATTTGCTACACTCAGAAAAATAGAAAAAAATACGTTTTAAAAAATCATGAGGGCAACTTCTACGAGCTTCAAACATCTAAAGCTATTGGCTCGATTCCCACCTCCGGCAGTTTTGTTATCTGTTTTATTATTTCATGTTATAATGGTTGTTGTAATGCTTATGTGGCTATAAAGTCACTGGCCAATGATTATATATATCTCAATACATACTATCTTCTGACCCGCTGCTTGCGGGCATTAATTCAACAGCAAATTAAAAGAAATAAATAAAATGCTAACGTAGAAAATACTCCAAAATATCTATTGGTTCGATAGCTGGGTATCCTAAAAGAGTTTAGCCTCGCAGTGATTGTCTTCGCTGTTTCGAGTGGTGCTTCCACTAAAACTCTCTCTCCTCCTTTTTTCAGAGGTCCTACTTCCCGCAACTGCTGTCTGGGTCACTTCGGGAATCATAAGTTTTAATTAGCTCACGTCCTTCAATCCAGCTGAGGTCCCACTTCCTGATACTGCTATCTGCATCACTTCGGGAATCACATCTGGGCACATCAATCCAGCTTGGCGGAGCACCAGGTATTTCATGGTGGTATTATTTTTTCCTCCGTAATATGAATTCGATGTAATTTAGCACAGCATCTTTCAGACTCCTGCGTTTTGAACCCAATATCTTCGGGAGTAAAGTCAGCAATATGACTCTGGAGAGAGCTTCTTCAGTTGAAGAACGTGTGTTCAGTATGTGCAACCACGATATCTGCCTTAACCATAAGATATAGATATCTCCAAGCGTATGTGAAGTCCGAGAGAAATTCGCTCAAGAAATAATTGATATCTCCCAAAAAATTCCTTTCAATCCATCCTAAATATTGAGTATGAGTTTCGCTGTTCATCTGCCTGTTGTCTCTGAATTCTGCCATATTTGGATAGTCAGTGTCTCCTAATGTTGGCTATGAAATGCTTTTATGCTCATCAAAAAAAATTGCTAAAGGCCAGTTTGTCAGTTAATGGTATAAGATAACTTTTACTGCAAGTGCCGCAAGTACAAATCCAAATTTTCCTCAACTCCTTTGCCTCCTTGAAATTTGCTCCTGACTTGAATAGCGCGGTTCTTAAATTTTCTCAAGCTGTTTACAATTTCCCTGCACAATTAACATTAATACACTATTCTAGACGATTAAAAGATATTTTACACCGATTTCTCTCCAACTTTTCCTGCCAACTCATTAGGGTGCAATGAGTAACATTGCATGAGCAAAGACCGTACCATGAGTGATGTACTTGTATAGTTGGAAAATTTATTCTTTACTAAGAAGATTACTGGCAGGAGTTATCCTTTATAAAGTTCAGCTCAACTATAAGGAATTTAACACAAAATATCACTTTATATAGTAGTCGAATTTTTAAGTACACGCAGCCACATTCTTATAGAAAATCTATATGGGTAGCCTGGCTTTTAAACGTAGATAAATTGCCAAGCTGTGATCCTTATCATTATTGGCTACATGAATGTCTGACCGTCACATTTTATACTTTTATTGATAAGGTCCTGTTAGGAAACAAAAATTTTGTTTTATTAGAAAACCATCTTAGAAAATTCTATCACAGTTAGCATTGTGCGGAGCGCAAAAGCTTTGAAAGCGGTGCGATAAACCATAAATCTTTGTAAGGAAGAGTCTGCTTGTAAAGGACTTGCAATGGCTGTTGGACTAGTGGAAACTGTCACATACTTAAGAGTTGTTTAATTTTTATCGTTATATTTTGTACCCTCGTATCATTAATATAAAAAGTATCTCACTTCTATTATCATTTTCATTTTACTGCATTTTTCATTTTCTGGATTAGCCATCTACATCCAGAGCCCTTATTTGCTTGAGCTTTGGAATGCATTTATTTGCCCGCACATGATGAAAAGTTAATTTAAAATTTTTTCCATAATTAGCAACATATCTCTCGAAAAAGTAATGT